>JAOQMS010043733.1:0-11345 GCA_027563885.1 Erythroxylum longipes
TATCATTTTTTTATTTTAAAGACCTGTGTAGTTGTACGATAACAAGAACCGGTAGTCAGTCGACTCGGTCTACGAAGCTATTCTAACTATCAACAAATTCCTAAAATTTTAGGTTGGGTGGGACCAAACCGGCTACTCTACTTCTTGTATTTAAAGTTATTTGTGTATCCACTCCAACGATACTATTGTTTCGTACCATTAAGGAATAAGATTTGGGAAAAATATAGCACGAGATTTTAAGTCTTCAGGCTAATGTGGGATCCGCTCAAGGCCCTACCGGTTTAGGTAAATATCTAATGCGCTCACCTACCGGAGAGCTAATTTTTGGAGGAAAAACTAATATTAGAAAGTAAAAAATAGATATCAAAGTCAATTTTTGATTACCTTCCTCGTGTATGTATAAGGCCGAATCCATTTGATTTCTAATTTTCCTATCAAAGTGAACTAAACTACTTCCTTTTTTGCCTTTCATTTCAATTTTATGCCTATTGGTGTTCCAAAAGTCCCTTTTCAAAATCCTGGGGAAGACGATTCCATTTGGATCTCGTAGTTCATATGGGGTGGAGACGATGGGGTCGGTCCATAGATTTTCCTTCCTTTCGTCGCATTTCGTTAAAGGGTTGAAGGACAACGATTTATATAATTAGTTTATTGATATAATTTTGATTTATATAATTGAAATACTTAATTTATAGTTATAGTTTATTTAATTTAACTAAATAGTTATGGATGAGTTGACAATTACTTCCAATTCGCCTCGACTAATCTAGTATATTCTCCTCATTTATAGAAGTGCACCTATGTTTCTACTTTATGAATATGATAAGAATAGCCCCTAAATTCAAAGCCCCCTTTTTACTATAAGAATAAGAAATCTTTCTCAATCAATCCCTTTACCCCTTATTCTTCGAGAATCAGAAAGATTTTTTTTTCAAGTTTGAATTTGTTCTCAAAGTACCAATATCTATCGTTGTGGCAATAGATGCGTGATTTGGCAATACACCAATTTGTCCACTATTAGTGAGCTATTGAGGAACAACAGGAGATTCAATCTCATAGAATTCAATTCCTACTCTCATCCCATGATCAATATGAGCTTGAAGTTTCCTTTGCAACTCCCGGTTCAACCAATTCTACGCTTCAATATAATTTTTAGGAGTAAGCGCTATAGCATGTTTCCAATATTCAGCGGCTTGATCAAAGCAAGGCTTCACAAGTTCAGAGTCGCCCCGCCGAATGGCCTGTTCTCCTTAGTCGAAATAGGAATACACGAGTAATTTCCTTTCCTTAGAACTGTACTTGAGGGTTTCCTACCTCATACGGCTCTTCAGTTAATTGCCTCATTTTTTCTAGAATTAACCAAAAGATGCTAATTATATGAGATAGCAGAAGAGGAAAAAATTGAAGATTTCACAAAGTACTTTTTTTTATCAAAAAATGAAATATGATTTTTTTGTACCCTTTGCTTCATGAGAAAATGACTTAAATGCTTTTAGCAGTTATCCGCTCCACACTTGGCTACCCAGCGTTTATTGTGGGCACGATAACTGGCACATCAGAGGTGCGTCCTTCCCAGTCAAAAATCTCGATTGATACGACATGTTGTTTTTTCCAGACCATTTGTATCTATATGCATTAGGATCCCAATTCATGGATCTCTTGGTTTGAGAAAGAAAAATAAGAGGATCGAACCATTTCTTCTAACTCTGTTTCAAATTCGATAAATGTTGTTTAATCATATATTTCATTATGGTTTTATGATTTAGAGTATTGTTTCCTATTTGATGGTAGAATTAGCTAGGGGGCGAGAGGTGGTGGTTTACCCTGTGGCAGATGTCAGCGGTTGACCGTTTGAGAATCCAACAATTATTCCAATAATTACATATCTGATTTGACCTATGGACAAATATGCAAGCATACGTTTTATGTTTGTTTGAATATCGAATTTGAATATCAGAATAGCAGATCTAGTCAAGATTTAATGGGTTATTTCCACTTACTTTTTCTTTTATTGAGGGAACAAGTTACCTACTCTTAACAGTCAAAAAAGATTTTTTGGCGGAATAGTCACATTATGTAGAATATCTTGACTCTCAATAGTTACATACAAGTCTATAGAACATAGAAAAGAAGGATGTCTATGACATGTACGTGTGGGATTAACCAAATCCTCATTAAAATTTATTTTTCCATTAGAGGGGGCTTGTACATCCTATCCAAGACTTGGAATGTTTTTTTAATATGACTTCGTAAGTTTCAATCCGATTAATAATTTGGATTGGTAATTATTACAATTACCAATTTATTACAATTTCCAATAGGGATTCCTTTCTTTTATTTATATATATATTTGGAAATTGTAATATCCCTTTTTCCTCAAATGTAATCCCCCTAAAACTTCAATAGATAATTGTTCTTTATTCCTGAAGTAATCTTCGCATTTTTTGCCATCCTAGGTTCAGAATTATGTCTTTCTATTTCCTCTAACTCTAATGCTAATTATTGCTCTTACTGTTTGTCTTCACAATTGCCTTTTATAGTGCAAAATTAGGTTTTTGGAATATAAATAGTTAGTCACATGATCATATGAGTGATTATGTACCTAAAAACACTATAGAATCATGAATATATATGTGCCCAGGAGCTTACATGAGCATGTGAAACAAATGTATACGTAACTGACATGGGCATGTATCTTAACATAGGTAAAACAACATCTTTAAAGCTCTTCATTTCATAGTGACATATAGGATCCGTTCAAAAATCATGCATGTTATTTACACAGGCATATGCTTCATCACATGGGTGTGTCTCTCTAAAATATCTCCAATTCTTCTATTATCTATATTGAATATTTACTCAAATTCTTCTTCTTTTGATCTATGAAGGTAATTGAGACCTAAAACAAACTAGAAACATAATATGTACCCAAAAAAAAACATAAAACTCTTAGATAACAAGACAAACATCTTAAATATGGGAATAAAAACATAGTTTATTAAACATTTATCAAACATCCCCATATTTAAGCTTTTACTTGTCCTTGAGCAAATCATAATCCAAATTATTAGACTTATAAACATCCATCCCTTATTAACCTCAACCTGACAATCTGTACCATAAATTATCGTATCTTATTAACCAAATCAACATACAACTAGAATCAAGTTATCCTAGGACAAACTTCTATAAGTCAATATTAATAACTATCACATTGATAATCTTTTGGAAATCAAAAGCACAAATTCCACACCATCATAAAGGATTCACTCAATTCACTTGAAGAGTTTGGGGTGAAAAATATAACAAACTCTCAACTCATTAGATATGAGGATTATTAACCATAAGCTTAAAATAAAAATCATATCTCAATCACTAATAAGTAAACTAGAAACAAAAATCAAAAGTTCTTTAAATAAAGTGTAATGAAACTAAGGTAAAGGCATGGAAGGAATAATTAAAAGGGTAATAATATTGAAGAAAATTCATATAAAAAGATTAAATTAAACTTGGTTCTTCATAGCATATGTCCTTCAAATAATATTTTCATTGGTACATCAATAATTCTTCTCATTCTCTAATAAATATATAACTTTTCTTTTTTTTTTCAATATGCTCCCAAAAAATAATTTTCAACTTTTAAACTTCTTTGAGCAACTTTTGAGAGAATAAAAAATTGTAGCAATGAAGCACTTAAGAAGAAGAAATTTTAACAAACACCATGCACCAACACTTATAGGCATATTAGATATTTTCTTCAAAAGTCTTCAATATAACCCAAGTTTTAAGCTCAAGTAAATACAAATCCAAAAATAATGAAATGGTTTTAAGAAAATAGAATAAAGGTGATCAATATGGTTATAATCAATCAAAATGCTAAGTCTCTAAATTGGTTACTCTTAGGGATAAAATAGGTTAGATAGTAATCAAAGAAATTATACTAAAACAAATGGTTAAATCTAAGTGCCTTTATGGTTTTAATGACTTTACTTTTAAAAGTATGGTCTCAACATGAATAATAAAAGAAAGTTACAGAATCATCCAACTATGTATGATAACACACACACAAAAATATAGAGCATAAAATAATGGTACATTTGCTCTTAGGCTTAAATGCTTATAATTAGACCTTGTGTGTGTAAATAATATGCAATTTTTATTGAAATTAACTATCTCAATTGGTAACATACCACTCACATAGCACATATGCCCGAACATATCCACAGATAGTCGAGAATATATTATACGTAAATGTTATGTTAGAATAATCACATTAATAAAAGGCATCACATATATCACAAGCATTTCAAATGATCAATTCTTCCCATTTCATTCACAAACATCAAACTTACTTTGTATCATTAAAATTCATAATCCATGTATATACATTATATAACATTTAAGATTTCAATACTCTATACTAAATGTTCAACATGAAATGGGGTGCTAGATGAAAACATTCTAAACTAGACTTCTCAGATATCAGCTGACCAGACGTTTGAGCCATTCTTATCCATAAAAAACCATTAGTCACTTAATTTTCTATGCCCAATGTCAATTATGTTATAGGCTTAGTCATCCTAATTTTTCATGTGCCAACTTACCTTACCACTTGACATTTTTCCTAGACTAAATGTACATTTTAATTCATCACTCTTCCAATTGTAACAATTAACTCCAAATTACTAATTATAATCCATCAAACCAAAATTCAAGACATAAATAATACAAAATCAAATCATAATCATTTTAAACCTTTCATACCCCATAATATGTCAATTGAGTGCATATACTATCTTTGCAATGTTTTCTAAATCAACATTCATGTGTATGTAGGCTCATGTTATGCATGTGAATGAAATACACCTTATAAATTCTAAAATTATATGACTCAAAAGTCTAACATTCTAACCCTCAGTAAGTTTTGGAAACTGGTTATTACACAATTACTACTAAAAATATGGCTTAAAAAAGCAAGTTCATCCTTTTGGATATTGATTCAATTCAATAATTAATAATGACCTAAAGTGTTTCAAACAAAATTTATCTAAATCGAGATATAAGTTAATAAGAATAAACAATAAAGATTATAATAAGCTTAAGAAATTTGAAAAAATATCTATAGATTTCATTAACTGCTTCCCACACTTAAAATTGTACATTATCCCTAATGTACACAATAGAAGCATAAAAGAATAAAATATCAAAGAAAACACAAAAAGTGAGAAGGGAATATATTGATATCTCGTTGAATAATAATAATTGCAAATTCTAAACTTAGTGAGGATTCCATCCAATAATATATACAATCATCCCCACAAAATATAAACAAAAGGGGATAAAAAGGTAAAACTAAAAATTAAATATTAAATATTAAAATGATATTGCAATAATAAAGTTTAGTAGGGTTAGTCCCTTACTAACTATAAGACAAAACAAAATAATAATTAATAGAAAGAAAAATACACAATATAATAAAAAAGAAAAGAAAAGAAAAGAAAACCCTAATGATAATCCTAGACAGCCTTTGTAGTTGTTAATCCATATATGAGTCGGGTATGTCAGTCATTGAAGGATCATCAATTCTCTAAGTGTCATGTGGCTATAGAGTCAAAGATGATATGACTACTCTAGATGGTGCAAGTGGTACAAAAATCCTGAAATGTCTTGTATTTGCATAATAACCTTCATCTGATGCTCCATTACTCTTGCCTGTGACGATGGTGAGTCATGTCTTGACATCTACTTTGGTATATTGCGGCCATCCTTATCTGCTCCTATAGTTCCCTAGATAGACTTAACTCCTAAATAAAGGATAGATATCTCGTATTGGTCCTTGTCCCCTACGCACCATGTGGATATTCTTCATC
Source organism: Erythroxylum longipes (assembly GCA_027563885.1). Taxonomy (NCBI): domain Eukaryota; kingdom Viridiplantae; phylum Streptophyta; class Magnoliopsida; order Malpighiales; family Erythroxylaceae; genus Erythroxylum; species Erythroxylum longipes. Next base: position 5,871 of record JAOQMS010043733.1, read on the forward strand.
ACATCTAAGTTAAGGGTGACCATGTTGATGAGCATCGTCATTGGTGGTAGTCAGCTGAAGACTTCCATCCTCCTCATTATTTGTGTCATGTAGGGCCAGATACATATCACCTCTATCTTCTTCTCATTGCTCTTATGCCAAAAATACAAGGCTAAGGCATACCCTAGGTGTAATGGTGTCCTCTCGCTCATGCTTCAGAAGTAATGAGCAACCATATTTTTGACAATGCCAAAGTTGTCACCTGATGCACTTAAATGTATAACTCAGGATCTCGTGAATGTACCTGATTGATGTTCTAGGGTAGATGCTTTAGAGTACCTTAGGTCGTAGTCCACCTTTATGTTAATGGTGTGCCAAAACTATCGGTTGTCTATCCTATATGAAAAAGCTATCTAAAGGGTCACGTACTCATATGTCTCTATGAAGTCCTAATCATAAAGCCCAGTCATCATGAAGAAATCCATATAACTCATCCTTGTCATATCCCAGAGCATCTAAAATTGGATCATGCTTAGTCGTTCCTAATGGTAGCAACCCTTTTCCACAAAGAAAGTGGAACACACCTTGAGTGTAAGTTCCCAATCCACTATATCAAAGAACTGAGACCATGTTCCAACATTGATAAGACCATAAACTTACTAAGCCAAGCCAATTTGCTCTAACGCCTCCTAATTTATACATTTGTTGGTCTTAAACCCCTTGTCTTTAAGCCTCTGGAATTGCTGCTCACAGGCCTAGAATCAAATTGTAGCATCTCGTGTCAAACTGATGGATATGTAGCAATCTCTATCATTGGGGGTAGGTAAGCTCCACTCGGGTCTCTAGAAGACCCTTCACCTCTTTGTCTTTTTCTAGGTATCTCCTTTTCCTTTCGTTGTTGTATTACCTCTTTTCTTCTTAGCATTGTACCTAAAACAAAATAAAATGTGAGGAAATAATGAATATCAATACAAGAAAGGAAATCCCCCTTAATTTGTACACATACTGTATTATGAAATTAACCAATAAAATTAGACTAATTGTGTAACTACTAAATGTAATTCCTAAAATTTAAAAGGAAACTAAGTAATTAAACAACTAAATGTATACTGCATGTAATTAAACCTTAAATCATGCACAATATGAAATGGGTATAAAATTAAACTAACAAACATTAACTAATTTCTATAACCAAAAAAAGTTATGCCTAATCCAGCAAAGCCAATCATAATTCACAACATAGTGAGCAAAATTAACATTCGAATTTCAAATTCACCCAATTGACAATGTAATTCAGCAAATTAATCCAATAATTCATAAGGAAAGGAATCAAATTCATCTTATAATTTCAAAACAAGAATAAAATTAAGGAAGCTTACCTTAGATTGAAGCAAATATGAAATGTAGTGATTTGGGAAAAACAAAACTTAAAATTGCAAAAAATAACCAAAAGTCCAATTGCAATATACATAAAATTAAAGAAAAGTTCAATTTAGGTTTCATCAAATATGTTGAAAATGAAGTGGCAACAAATGATAAAGAAAGAAGAATTATTAGGGTTTTAAAAGGGATGTGGTAATTGTCTATAGAAGTCACAATAAACTTGTGACTTATGACACGAGTGTGTAAGTTGACATGTTCTAGAAATTTGAGCTACATGAGCATGGATGACCATATAAGCAAACTTTTAAAAATTTTAGGGATGTACATGATAATGTCTAGTGAATATGTAGGTCATTGGAGCCATGTAAAACATGAAAAGATGAGATTTTTTTGTGTACACAGGTGTGTACACAATCATGTCCACCTAAAAATTTTAAATTTTTACACTCAAACCTAAGAGAATCAAATAACACATACCATAAACATAAAAAAAGTAAGCAAAATAATAAGGATGATCAATAACTTAACACCAAATATACCAAAATCGATGAAATTCTAAAACTAAACTAAAAATATAACTGAAATATCATAATCAAATTAATCAAATCTATGATAATTCTTAGGTTACCTCTCAAGTATAGCTTGTTTAATGTATTTAGGTCGATGTACCCATAAATGATATAAGGTGGTTTATAAAAATTAAGTTTTTGCTTTTTTACTATGGGCAAGTCAACCTATAAGTAAGCTTCCTGTTGGTTACTTGTGGAGTGATGTTCATCTTTCTTTTTACTTTGAACTAGAAAAACTCTAAATGACCTTTATAAAAAGAGTCCTACGAAAAATTTGAAGTTGAATCATCAAATGAATTGATGGAATAACTAGCATCAACATGTTCAAGGTAAGGATTCATGACATCAGATATTTTTAATGTGATCTCTTTTCCTCCAACCATAAGCACTAGCTTGCCTTCACTAACATCAATGGTGGACATAATGATGGATAAAAAGGCTCAACCTAGAATAAGAGGTACATTTATATCCTTTCTATAACAAGAATTATGGAGTCAATTAGGACAATAAACTTATCAACCTTAACAGGTATATCTTTAATAATACCTCTAAGATACTTTATCCATTTATCTGCTAATTGTAAACTTATAGTAGTAGGTTTTGGTTCTCCTAATCCATGTTTATTAAATAAAGAATAAGGCATCATATTTACTGGCCCATAGGCTAGTTAGAGCATTTTCTATTTTTAAGCTACCAATTTGACAAGAGATAGTAAAACTCCTTAAATCTTTATGCTTCTTTGGTATCATGCTTTAAAGAATCACTAAGCATTTTCCACACAACATCATGGTTTCCCTCCAAATTCCTTTTGTTTTCTAGTAACTCCTTTAAGAATTTTGAATACTTCAGCATCTGCATAAGAGCCTAAACAAGGGGCCAGTTAATATAAAGTTTTTTAAATAATTCAAGGAATTTACCAAACTGCTCATCCATATGATCTTTCTTTACTTTAGCAAGATAGGGGATGGTAGGTCAATATTCCTTGACTTTTTGGAAGGCTCCCTTCATCTTTAGCTTTTTCTTGACTCCTGATGCCATTCTTTTCCTCACTTTGGCTCTTGTAATCCACTTGCAAATCTTTTCCACTTTCTAAAATAAAGCAGGTTTTACATGAAGAAGATTTGGCATTTTTTTAATACTGATCCTAAAAAAACTTTACTTATAAAATCCTCTTGATTTATTAATGAAGTTTTAATGGATTAAATTCTTGCCACTGAAGTTTGAGGAAAGCTGGTCATGATGTCTTCTAAGATTGGCTTCTTTTTTTGAAGTGGATATTAATGAAATCCTACGGGAGGATTATTCCTTAGTTGACCTTGATTTCTCTAAGAGAAATTTGGGTGATTTCCCCATTGTAGATTGTATGTATTGTTGTGTGGATTATTATAAGTCTAGGACCGTTCCTTATATACTCTACATGCTCAGGCTTTGCCATTGCATATAGTGCTTGACATTCCTAACCTGGATATCCTAACCCAAACACTTCATACTGCGTCACCTGAAATAACTAAGGATTTACTGTTAATCCATCCAATTTCTTACTTAGAGCTTCGACCTGACATGCCAATATTATAACCATATCTAGATTATATACTCCTTTTGGCTTGAAAAGTTCTGCTCAAGAAAAACACCACTAATAGTTGTTCATCACTATATCTTCAATGAGGTTCTGAGCTTGGTGTTTTGTTGTTCAGGGTACCCCATTTGTTGCATACATCATCTGCCTCATTTTTTGATTTAGTACATTATAGAAAATTTGAATTTGTATCCATAATGGTAGTTCATGATGTGGGAACTTCTTCAACATCTCCTTAAATCTCTCATATGTATTACCTAAAGTTTGTCATTCCTTAATTTAGTAATCTTAGCTAGTGGGAAGCACTTTAGAAGAAGCATCTCTATCATCTAGTTCCATGTAGTGATGGATCCCTTAGGTAGAGAATTTATCCATTGCCCCACCAAATTCTTCAATGACAATGGAAATAACATTAGTTTGATCATGTCTTCAGTAGCATCATTAATCTTAAAAGTATCACAAATCTCTAGAAAATTGGATATCTGGTCATTGGGATCCTCATCTCGAAGACCATCAAATTGGATATACTTCTGTACCATCTAAATAATGTTCAGTTTAATCTTAAAGTTGTTGCTAGTGATAATAGGTCTCATAATGTTAGACTTTTTCCCAATCAAGCTCGTCTTATCATAGTCAAACATGGTCCTTGGTTACTCTGCTATGGTTTCCAATTCTTTAGTCTCAATATGACCTTCTACATCCTTTATCTATCAATCTAACTAAAACTATCCTGGTAAGGTACTTCGATGATTTCTATAAGTCATTCTCTCAATTTATGGATCTTTTTCAATTAAGTGAGGTGGATTTCCTTAAGTTATAAACTATCCCAAAGTTTTTTGGAAGTGAAAAAACCAAAAAGTTAATAAAATAATTTAATAGTTCTTTAAAAATAAGTAAAAAGAATTAAAAACAAGAAATAATGGCAAGTGTAACAAAAATTGGGTGTTCCTAATACTCTAGTCCATAACAACAGTGAAAAAACTTGATATGATGATAGTCTATACTTTATAGATCTCACACATAAGTGGACCTATTGAACTATAGTATACTATCAATGAATATTAAGTGTCGATCCCACAAGGACTACAAGTACTAGTAATAACCTTTTTTTATGTAACTTACAACTAGGATGATGATTTAATTTAAACTAAACAAAATTGAAATTCAACACAATAATAAACTAGAATATATATAACACTAATAGTAGTAAATATCAAATAACTATTACCTAGGTAATAAATCCCCTGAAGATTTCTTAAGTATTAATCCTTTATCAAGTAATTCAATCATTGATCATTGGATCGTGAAAATTTGTATCTTATGTTAATATCTTTCTCAAGACTCTTAATAGCTAATCCTCAGTTGATTAACTGAAACCTATTTCTAGTTAAAACCCTTAAGATTGCATTAATCGATTATTGAATTTCACTATTAGTTTTGATCCTAATAATAAGGATTTATGTCATCTTATCTCTAGCTTTTTATGCAACTCCTTCCAATTATTATATATTTATTCATATGAAAGTATTTCTCAATCTCAATCATATGAAATCGAACATTTCACTAATATCTTACACTTATTAATTTAAGATTTAAAGTATATAATTTAATTGCAATAAATCAATCAATCAAATTGCACGATATAAAGAATAAAATCATAAATTCCATCTTGACTTAGGGTTCATCATACCTTAGCACTAAACAAACTTTGTTTGTAAACATAAAAAACAAAAAAACCTCAAAATTTTAGAAGAAGAATAATTAATAAGAAAAGAATCCATATATATATATATATATATAAGAGAGAGAGAGAGAGAGAGACCCGTATGATGAAGTTTCAAGGGGATTACACTAGAGAAAAGAGGGATATATACATACATATATTGTCGGCCCCCCCTGAAATTTTTTTTCATTAACTTAAGCATAAGTAGCTTATGGATTAAATGCATGAGAAGGAATTAAGGGCAT
>JAOQMS010043734.1:0-11344 GCA_027563885.1 Erythroxylum longipes
TTATACCACCTTACAAAATTCATAATACACCATATTAAACTCCAAAAATTTCAAATTCATAAATTCTAATTTATTTTTATGCTTGATAATCTAATAAAATAATTAAAATAAAATATAAATATAAAAAATCCTAAAAGTGGGATCCAACAGATAAAGTAAAACAATTAGAAGAAAAAGTCACTGCATTGGAACTTGAAAAGGAAAAAAATGCCGGAAAGGTTTTAACTCTAGAGAAAGATCTGAAAATTTTCATTAATGGAAGGAAGAATCTTTATGCGTTACTTAGTAGTGGTAAATGCATTTTTGGTAAGGTCGGAATAGGATACGATGAAAATAATAAAAACAGGCCATACAAAAATTCTTTATTAAATCCAACAGCAGCTATAGCCAAAACAACAAGAACTTGCTAAGTGGAAAAAATCATAACAACTATATTTCATCTGTTTTATGTGATTACTGTAGTAAACATGGTCACATTATTCATTTTTGTAATTTTCGTAAAAAGAAATTATCTCAGATGTATATTTAGAGACTGAAAGGTCAAAATACTAGCCCGGAAGGACTTAGAAAAATTTGGATACCTAAAATGAGATAATATTTTTGCAGATATACTTCAAAATAAAGACAAGAGAAAATCAATGGATAGATGATAACGGCTGTTTGAGACACATGACAGGTGAAATATCGCATTTCAACTATATTGAAAAGAAAGATGGAGGTAATGTTGTCTTTGCAAATAAAAATAAAGCAAAGGTCACCGAAGTTGGTAAAATTGGTAATTTTGACTCTACCTATATTGATAACATTCTCTTTGTTGACGGTTTAAAACATAATCTGTAGAGTATGAGTCAGTTATGTGACAAAGGTTACAAAATCATCTTCTATGCATCTCATTGTGAAATTTTCGATATTCATAATGATAATATTTTGTTTGATGTTCTTAGAAATTAAAATATATGTTTTGCCCAACTAGAAGACATGTCCTCACAAAATGTTAAGTATTTAGTCTCTTCAGAAAATGATTCGTTTATCTGGCATAAGAGATTTGGACATGCCAGCATGAGTGATAAGATGTCATCTTGACTTATTATTTGATATTATCTCCTTTTTTTAATTTACTTTTGTGCTTAAATGTTAAAATTAATGTTTTTTTAGGAGATGAAGAGTAGAGACTGCATCAAATTGGGATATTATTGATGATAATTAAAAAAATTTGGATGAAGTGGAAAGATTGCTGTAGTGGATATAATTGATTACTTGAAGAGTTGGGGTTTGACTGGATGACTTCACCTTATCCTTATCATGTAGGAATTTGAATTCGTTTTAGATAGACATATTTACAAGTTAGAGTTAGATTAGGATTAGATTAGAAAACCTTATAAAAGGGATGTTCCTCACAACAAAAAGGGGTTCTCTCTTCTTACATTTTTAGCAGTTCTTTATCTTTCTTCTATTTTTTTTATTGGAGCAAAAGCCATATGTGGCTAAGCTAAATCATTCTAATTTAAGGCGATTTGAAACTTTAATTATAACATTGTGAGATTTTGTGTTCTAAATTTTTATTCAACTTTTAATTTAAGTATTTCTTGTTTTGAGTTCTCATATTTCATGAACGATTAATATTCAATTAATTTGACAATTTAATTTAATATTGATTATTCTATCACTATCCAAGAATTCAATGATCTGTAATTGTCATGAAGGATTGGTACAAGTAGAAAATAGGTTATTTATGAATTTCCATATTTAACTTATGATAAAAAAGAAACTAAATTGAATAGTTACAACTATCTTAACTATTTAATTTAAAGTTTAGTCTTTTTCACGGAACTTATTGCTATCATTTATTTGATATGGAACGCTATCACACTTAGTCAATAGATGATAAGTTTTGGTTTGGATGCTAGGTTTGAACTAATTACTTTAGGCAAATTTGAGACTTATTTCAATTATCCTAACATGTTTCGAACTAATTGCTTGAATTGTGAAAATGTTCTCTTTAAACCAATGATCTACGTTACAATTAGATGAGATCTTTCCTTTGAATCTAAGTTTGGTAATCTTGACTTTCTCATGTTTAAATTCAGTTAACTTAATTTATTTTTGAATTAATTTTAGTTAAATAGTTATTTGATCAAACCCCCATTTACTTTTATTTTTCAATTAAGAAGCTAGTGTTTAGTTCTCTAAGGATTTGATTTGGTTCCACGATTACCATAAAAGTTTGGGGAATCATAATTATTTTGGGGGCATTAACAACCCAACCAAAATTTTGGCGCCATTGCTAGGGAACTATTTCAAGTTTCTTAGTTTATTTGTATTTTAATTTTTACAGTTATTGCTAACCTCTTGTCTTGTATGAGTCGTGCTTCTCAGACAGGATAATTACAATATAATCCAAAATTTTAGAAGACACTACATCGTTTAAGAAAAGAGACTAAGCAGGGAAGTACACATTCATCTTTAAACATGAAAGTTGAAGTAGATCTAATAATTGGTGAAGACTTTAATTTTCAAGAAGAGGACGAAAAGATGGCAAATCTTAACCATAGAACATTGAGGGAGTTAGCGGCATCGAATTTGAATCTACAGCCCTTACGCATTCAATTTCTAGATGTTGAGGTAGATTTTAGATTAAAATCTGGTTTGATTCACTTACTGCCTATTTTTTGTGTTCTAGTAGGTGAAGATCCACATTTGCTCTGGAGTGAAGCCATAAGAGGTGATAGAAGAACAAATTAATCTCAGGGCCTTTTCCTTCTCATTGAAAGATAAGAAAAAGGATTGGCTATACTATCTTCCCCCTAGCTTAGTGAAAACGAGGAATGAGATGAAAAGAATGGTGTTGGAGAACTTCTTTCCTACATCAAAAGCAGCAATTATCAGAAAGGAGATATATGGGATAAAAAAAATTACTGGAGAAACATTATATAAATATTGGGAAAGGTTTAAGGAGTTGTGTGCCAGATGTTCGCATCATCATATTCCTAACCAACTCTTGATTCAATATTTTTGTAAAAGTCTATTGCCAATGGATCGAAGTATGGTAGACGCAGCTAGTGGAGGAGCTTTGGTAAACAAAACGCCTGAGGTGGCCAGACACATGATATCAAATGTGGCCAAAAATTCTCAATAATTTAGGACAAGGATGGCTGGAGTTATTAAGCTTGTGAATGAGGTAAATAACATGCACCTTGAGGATAAAATTTCTGATTTAATTGCTCTAGTTCATCAAATGGCGGTAGGTCAATTGCAATTGGCAAGAGTGTGCAGGATATGCTCATTTTTTGGACATCCTACAGATATGTGCCCTACATTGCAACAAGACTCTCTTCAAGAAGCTAATGCAATAAGGAACTTTCCTTGTCAACCTCAACGAAAGTATAACCCTTTTTCCAATTACTACAATCTAGGATGGAGGGATCATCCAAATTTGAGCTATGGAAATTGATTGGTGTGCATTAAGATATGTTTTTATAGGTAATTGGCATGTGTTTCTAGCATAATTGTTCTTTATTGTTCTAGTTTAGGATTCATTTTGTATGTTTTCATTAAGTTTGATTTCCATTGTGTTCTTGTGCATTGGATGCTAATTGAGGATAAGAATTGTTTATTTTTATGTAGGAAAGGAGAGGAAGCAAGTGGAGGAGGAACAAGAGAACATAGAAGAGAAGACAAGAGAATCACACCTAGGACTAATTCCCACGTTCGTGGGAATTAGGCAAAATCCCACGTACCAATTCCGACGTACGTGGGAAACTAAGACAGAAAGTTTCCGCCTATAATTCCCACGCGAATTGATATCAGAGGCAATCTGCGAGGCTTTATTAAACCTAATTTTTTGGACTATATAAAGAGAATTAAGCCTTCATCTTCAAGGGAGACGACACCTACCTGTAGAGGGACCACCCTTGGGTGCAGAACACATGTTTGGAGCATCAAGGAAGGATTGAAAACAAGGATCATCATTAAAATTTGGGCAAAATAGCACACCAACACCAAAATTCCAAATTTTTGCAAAGAAGAGAAGGAGTTTTCTTATTCACTTTCTATCATTTTAATCTCTTCCTTGCTTTGTAAAGATGGATTATTTGAATGTTGATAGTGTTATGGAGACCAAGTTAGACTAATTTCATATTAGGGATTACTTTTTCATTATTTTGTCAAAACTCATGTTTTATTGAATTGAATTAAGTGTCCTTGATAATTGTTGTTCTTAATTGTCATCTTGCAACAAATCGAGAGAGTGAGTGAGATGAAAATTGGGTAAGATTGTACAACGAGAGTTACCGACCTATAGACTAGCAATTATTATGTCAATTGAATAATTAGAGGAGAGATCTCAATTACTTAATTGATCACCTATAGTATAGTGTAATAACTAGTTGAATCGGTAAAGTCATTGGGTAGGTTGAGAGATCGTTCAATCGATTCCCGTACATTCAATTAGGGACAAATAGTTACACCTTCAGAGAGGGTAATTAGTACATTCGAAAATCTAGGATGAGACACAATTCAATCAATAAAACATGAGGGAGACAGAATAAGGAAAAGGTAATCTCTAGCATTCCAATCTTTGAATTTAAACTTTCTGCAATTATGGTATTGTTTATTGTTTTACATTAGTATTTTTTAATTTTGATTTAATTTTCTAGATTAATTGTATTAAATAATTTTTTTTTCTCAAACAAAGTTTTTTCTAAATTAAGTGGTGTTTGGGCATCAATCCCTATTGGATCGATATCCGCTTTTTCTAACTACAAGTGATTGAGCCCAAGTTTATTATATAAGTTGGCGACATTTTCATGATCTTTACTACACTTCTTCGCTCCTATTTCTAGATTTTATGCTTAATTTGACTTTTGAGTGTCTACCTTTATTTTATGTAATTTGAGAGTAAAATTTGTCAGAAATCAGTATTAATTGCACTAATTAATTTTCTGAGAACAATTGATACTGCAAACTACCATTTGTTCATTGTAGGAGACTCAAGGAGAAGAGACTGGAGAAGAAGATGCAGAGTCAAGGAAAGAGATGAATTCAAGTCAACAAGTGAACAAGTGCAACAAGAAGTTTGCCGTGGCGAAAAGGATGTGTCACCGTAGTGAAGAATGAAGAGTTCCAACGAAAACTTTCGGGAAAAGTTAGCCACAACGAAGATTTATTCTGTCGCTGCGGCGAACCTTCAAATACTAGAACCATTTTGGGAAAGTTACCCATTGTGCAACTCAATTCAAAACCCATTTTCTTTAAAAACCTACAATTTTAGGTTTAAGAGAGGGGGCACAGTATAAAAAAAAACACACTCTCACTCTGTCTAAACCTTCGAACACTTCCATCATCCACTCCTCTCCACTTCACCGTCAACTCCTCCACCGGCAGCTGCTACCATGGATGCTTCCAGTGGGTTCTCGGTTGTCATTCTTCCTAGAGTAATGCTTGGCTAAGTAGCTCTTTCCTCCTAAAAATGTAGCAATGGCTAGAGTTCAATGGGCTTCAAAGGGGAGTAGTTCGTTCCATGTTCAGCTACATTATTATGAAATCCTAGGTTTAGGATTTGTAATTTGTAGTTGAATATTCTTGATTAGAGTTTAATCAAGTATTGGATATTGAATGTGTTATTGGGATTTGTTGATGTAGAACTTGGAGCTTAAATATATGAAGTCTCATATAAGTTTAATTGTGATTTAGTTAATTCTCTTTTATCTTCCTAGTTGTGTTTGATATGGAGATGATTCTACATCCCAAATGACTTATTGCATTAGCTTACCCATTGCACACACTAAGAGCATTCAATAAGGTTTTAATAAATGGAGTTCATTGATTGAAACCTTGGACTTAAAGAGTTCTTTAAGGTTTACCATTTGAAACTTAGTGATTCACTCCCGTAAAAATTCGTTTTGAATGATGATAGCCAAAGATCGTTTTCAAGAGGATACTATTATCATTCGATCGTTGTTTTCATTTTATCACTTTTCTATTCCCAAAATCCACAAAGACTTTTCATTACATTTTCTTACAATTTGCTTATTTTTGTCCAAATGTCCAAAGATTGAAAACCCCCTCTTCCTTACTAATTTTGTTTGCATATCATTACATATAGGCTAGCTTAGTTCCATTAATCTAGTTCCGATTAAGTGAAACAACCTGAGGTTGCATTCTATACTGTAATCCTTGGAATAAAAAAATATTTTTGATTTGGCCTCCAAGGGTAAGAACGAAAAGGCTCGAGTCAAAATGGTGTCGTTGCTGGGGAACTAAGTAATTGGTTCTTTAAGTTAGCTGTTGTCATTTTCCTTGCTGCTAAGTGAGGTACGGAACCTTTGTTTAGATTGCATCTTAGATAGTTTAGAATCATATTTGTCAATAGTATTGGATTACACTTTCTTTCATACCAAACTTTTTGAACGCTACATACCTAGCAATTTTACACAACATAGTTTTGAACATTTCTTTATTGCTTTTTCATATATACATACTTTACTTGCACACTTTATTGTTAAACACACTTTCATACACAACACACTTGCATCCTTCACATTTTGCCCTTTTTATTTGACTTTGTGTGCTTGCAAGAAATTTTAGTTACTCTCTATTTCATTTTAGTCCCATTTGAAATTTTTTCCATGCATGCCTAAGAAAGTCAAACTTTTACCTTTTTATCCTGAAAGTGAGAGACGTTTGTGAAAGATTAGGAAGGAAAGAAGAGAAAAAGAGTTGAGACGGTCAAGGAGTGAGAGTGAGTCGATAGATAGAGTGATCATGGCTGAGAACCCAGCTTCTCTGCAAAACCCTAACTTTCATGTTAACCAACCTAGGAATGGTGATAATGGAGGTAATGGGGAACATGAAAGGGTTGGAGAGAATAATGGGAATCAATGTAGGAGAACCATTAGGGAAACAACTACTTGTGATGTTAATTATGATCCATTTACTGCTGCTTGTCCTAATTTTGATGTTAATTTTGAAGTTAGAGGATTACTCATTAACTTTCTTCCTAAATTTCATGGATTGACAAGAGAGGATCCCTACATGCATTTGCAATCTTTGTCCATGATCTGTTAGAGTATGAAGCCGGTAAGAGCCTCACTTGATCAAGTACTATGGAAGGTTTTTCACTTATCACTAGAAGGAAAAGCCAGGGAGTGGTATATGAATTTTCTGAGACATGTGGCGAATGCTTACCATAGTTGGGCAAATTTGAGGAAAGCATTCTTGGAAAAATATTTTCCATCCTACAAAACTTCGTCGATGAGTAAAGAGATCTATTCAGCACGGTAGGATTATGATGAATCCCTTTACGATTTTTGGAACCGTTTCCAAGATCTATTGTTCAGATGCCCCCATCACCAGATACCTGATGAGCAGTTAGTCCAGTATTTTTATGATAGGTTGAAAAGTCAAGACAAGGGTATGTTGGATGCGGTATCGGGAGGTTCTTTAATTGATCTTATAGCTACGGAGGCATGGGATTTGATCAAGAAGATAGCTTTGAATCATCAACAGTACAGTGTTAGGGAGACCAGAGGAGTGCATGAGTTGGGCGTCACAACAGCCCAATCCAAAAGAATGGAGAGTTTGGAGTCAAAAGTTGACTCTTTAGAGAGTAGAGTGACCTCACAACTATCGTTCATCACTACAGAACTGAAGAATCTGAATGTGCATCGACCGACATCTTCTATGGATCTTACTGTACCCAATTGTGATACCTGTGGGTCGATAATACACATATCCAGTGTTTTTCCCAGACGATATAAAGAGGTATCTGTAGTGTATCCGAGGCGAACAAATTAGAAATGGGACCTTTACTCCAACACCTCTAATGAGGGATGGAAGGCAAACCCTAGGTTCAGTTGGAGAAATGAAGAGGGAAGGGCACCAAACAGATTTCAACAAGGGGGAGGAGCTGGTACTTCCACTAACCAGTTCCCAAACCATCAACAAGCCCTGACCATCCCACCTAAGGAGGACACTAACCAACTGTGCACAATATGATGACTTTGATGAAGGAGGAAAGGAATTCTAACAATAATCAGTTCAATGCCATAGCTTCTCTAATTTAGCAAGACTCATCAAAGAATGCTGCTCAGTTTAGTGCTCTGGAAAAGAGAATGGAGTAATGGGAACAAAAGCTGACAATATCAATTCCTTTGTCACCTAATTATCGAATAATATGAGTGAGAGCCAAACGAGAAGTAGTGGAGCTATCCCTTCAAACACTGTTATCAACCCCAAAATTTTAAACGCACTAGCTTTTCGAAGTGGGAAGCAAGTGAAATTCTGGGAATCAGATAAGGAAGTATTTGAGGAAGATATTGACTATGATGAGTTGTCTTCCATGCCGGAAAAGAAGAAGAATTCTGAAAGCGCAAAAGAGAAAGCATTATTGGCTAGAAAGAAGTCCACAATTTTGAATGAAAAAGGAACAAATTTTGAGAGCAATAATGAACAAGCCACAGCAGGGGAGCAAGGTGAGTCAAACAAGCATGGAGCTAATAAAGTTGATGGTAAAGAGGTAAATCTCAAAGACCATCCTTTTCCTAATTCATATTTGATGAGCAAACGAATAACTAATATTAAGCATGAAAAAGATATCACTGAGTTGTTTAGGAAAGTGGAAGTCAATATTCCTTTGCTTGATCTTATGAAACGTGTTCCTGCTGATGCCAAATACTTCAAAGACCTGTGTACCCATAAGAGGAAGTTTAGGCCAAATGAAAGAGTCCAAGTAAGCTCGAATGTGTCCGCCTTATTCAAGCCTCAAATCCTTGTAAAATGCCAAGACCCTGGATCTTTCACTATCCCTTGCACTATAGGTAAGGTTACCATAGGAGGATCCTTGTTAGATCTAGGAGCATCCATTAATGTTATACCTAAATCTGTTTATTAATCATTGGGAGTCAAGAATCTTAAGTCTACATCTGTAGTTCTCCAATTGGCTGATAGGTCTATTAGGCTTCCTGTAGGCATTATAAAGGATATTTTGGTCCAGGTCAAGGGTTTAGTTTTTCCAGCTGATTTTTATGTACTTGATATGTCTTCCGAAGTTGTGTAGGATACTTCCTTGATTCTAGGTTGACCCTTCTTAAGGACTACTAATACCATGATTAGCATGAAAGAAGGTACAATCACCATGGAGGTAGAAGATCAATAGGTAAGTTTTAACATGCATGAAGCAATGAAACATCCATCTGAAGATTACTCACTTTTGGGTGTTAACATGGTTGATATTGTTGTTGATAATGCTTACTCTGCATTAGAATTGCAACAGGGTTCCTTTAATTTTGAATTGAATTCACTTGATTCTACTGTCAATGATGACCCCCATTGGGAAAGGTTTTCCGTGAATGTTTCAGGTGATTCCGGCATCGTGGAGGGTCACCTCGACATGGAAAGTGATGAAGTCATTTCATTGCAACAAGAATCTCATATTGAAGGTGACTGCGTGGAACCTCGCTCACCATTGGTTGAAAATTAGGGAAGCAAACTTTTCTCTCTTGAACTTCATGAATTAATACCTTCTGTTGCGCCACCACCTGCAATCGAATTGAAACCCTTACTACCTACTTTAAAGTATGCTTTCCTTGATTCAGATGAGCGATTACCTGTTATAATTGCCAATTCCCTGTCTAGCGATGAGGAAGATAAACTCTTTAACTTTTTGAGAGAGCATAAGAGGGCTATAGGGTGGACTTTAGCAGACATACTTGGGATTAGTCAAGTTATTTGCACACATAGGATTCTTCTAAGTGAGGGTTCTAAACTAGTGAGACAACCCCAAAGGAGATTAAACCCACTTATCTTAGATGTGGTTAAGAAAGAAATAACCAAACTTTTGAGTGCTGGGATCCTCTATCCCGTATCTGATAATGAGTGGGTTAGTCTGATCAATGTAGTACCTAAAAAGAGTGGGGTCACTGTGGTTAAAACTGATAAGGATGAGCTAATTCCTACAAGAGTGCAAAATTCCTTGCGTGTGTGCATAGACTATAGGAGATTAAATGATGCCACATGAAAAGATCATTTCCCCCTTCCCTTTATTGATTAGATGCTACAACAACTTGCAGGCAAATCCCACTATTGTTTTCTTGATGGTTTCTCTGGGTACTTTCAAGTACCTATTGCACCAGAGGACCAAGATAAAACCACGCTCACGTGTCCTATTATTACCTTCGCTTCTCGAAGGATGGCTTTTGGATTATACAATGCCCCAGGGACTTTCCAGTGTATGATGGTTGTTTTCTATGAATTTTTAGAAGAATGCATGGAAGTCTTTATGGATGATTTCACTGTGTATGGTGGTTCTTTTGATAATTGCCTTGCTAGTCTTGAAAAAGTTTTAAAACGATGCATTGAGAAGAATTTGACTCTGAACTTTGAAAAATGTCATTTCATGGTTAATGAGAGCACAGTGTTAGTTCATTTGATTTCTAGCAAGGGAATTGAAATTGATAAAGCTAAGATTGAGGTAATATCTTTGTTACCTTATCCTGTTTGTGTTAAAGATATAAGGTCATTTTTAGGTATGCAGGATTTTATAGGCGTTTTATTAAAAATTTTAGTAAGATTGCATTACCTCTTTCAAGGCTTTTACAAAAAGATGTTAAATTTGACTTTGATGATTCATGTAGGAATGCTTTTAATGAGTTAAAATCTCAACTTATTTCTCCTCCTATTCCTGTTGCCCCTGATTGGAACTTACCTTTTGAGCTTTCATGTGATGCTTCTAATTTTGCCATAGGAGCTATGTTAGGCCAAAAGGAGGAGAAAATATCAAGAGCAATTGCCTGTGCCTCAAAAACGCTGGATGCAGCTCAGATCAACTACACAACAACAGAAAAAGAGCTATTTGCAGTAGTTTTTCCTTTAAAGAAGTTTAGGGCTTATTTGTTAAATTCTCATGTCACTGTGTTCACTGATCATGTAGCTGTCCAGTACCTTCTCAAGGAACCACAATCTAAGCTAAGATTGATAAGATGGGCATTACTCCTTCAAGAATTCGATGTCGAAATAAAGGACCTACTAGGAGAAGCAAATCATGTAGGCAATCACTTGAGTAGGCTACCAGAGGATACAAAGGGTGTAGACTCTTTCGAGCTTACTTATGATTCTTTTCCTGATGCAGTTTTATGTCCTTTGTTTTTAAAAGAGCCTTGTTATGCATATTGTAAACTACCTTATGACCAAACTCACCCCACCTTTTATGTCTAACTCGTAGGCGTAAAAGCTTAGGAGCGAGGCAAAGCATTACATTTGGGATGCTCCTCAGCTATGGCGAATGTGTAGTGATCAAGTCATAAGGCGATGTGTACCTAATGAAGAATGTGATGCCATTATTTCAGCT
>JAOQMS010043735.1:0-11344 GCA_027563885.1 Erythroxylum longipes
AACCACTATAACCCTCTCCAATAAAATTTTATACATAATTCATATTTTTTTCATAAATCACATTCATTTACAAAATACCGGGAAATGTCATGAATGCATGTATAGACATTTTTCATGTGTGAAAGTCACTGTTCACAAATGCATAAGCATGAGATGTGTTTTCCTAATTTCTCCGATTGATCTCCCGTGTATCAATTTCCATGGTTCAACCCTTTATATGGAAACGGGATGTTACAGAATTCTTTTAGTAGATTATAGTGTGGACAGCTCCTTTGTAAATCCTTATATCTCTCACATAGCTCATAAAGTGATTCCCCATTACTCTGTTGGAAGTTCATGATTTCTTTTATCATCTTCATAGTTTTAGTAAGAGGAAAATAATTTTCTAAGAATGCACGTACCAATTGCTCCCACGTTGTGACATTTGAGGGACTGATAGAGTGATACCTATTTGCTCAAGGTTACAAGCACTAAGTTTTACTAATTATAACTTTGGTAATTACCGCAAATGCACTGGTTGTTCGCATAGTACCTAAGGTGTCGATCCCATGAGGAAGGGAACTGGTCCTAAAATCTAAAGCAATTAAGTTAGCAATAAACCTAATTAAACAACTAATGCAGAAAATAAATCAATCAATAATCAAATTTGAGGAATTAAAGTGCAACAAGAATGAACAAAATAACAAACCACACAAATAATACGAAACCTAACCTAGAAATAACCAAGTGAGAGAAAAGGGGATTCAATTCGAAACTAAAGAAAATCTACCAATTATGTAATTTTTGATTTAACGGGCATAGGGTGAATTACTCTATCTCGAGTTATAATTCTTAACGCTAATTGATAAACCCTAATTCAAGTTATGGGAATTGCGATCTCTCAATCCACAATTAGTTCAAAACCTAAATTAGTTCTGAATTTGTCTAGTAATCTACAGGGAATCTACGCTAGATCTCTCATTACACGACTCTACTGGTTTGATTCAACTCTCTACTTATCGATTTACCTAACTCTTGTTAGTCCAAATCGATGATTTTTAACGACCTATCAGTTTATTGCCAAGTTAAGAGGAATCAAAATTGAATCACAATTAAATCGAAATAAAACATCATCAAATAAATTTTATTAATCTCAAGAATCAAAAAAACCCGAAGGTGAGTTTAGACAAAAGATCAACACTCAAAAATAGCAATTCCAATCACTATTCAATCTTATACATAAATGAAATAGAAATAAAAATAGAAAATACTATCAGATCGGATCTAGGAGGTGGCGACTATGGGAAACCGCTTGTTCTGGGAAGTACTTCGCTTCAAACTTATCTTTGTGCCTCTCTTCCTTCGTCTCCTTCCTCAATCGCTTGATTTCTCTCTAGGTTCCTCTCGGATTTTTGCAGAAACTCACTGTTTTTCTTGACTCTTTAATGACTGCCGTCGGCTTTTTTGTAATGTACTATTTATTCTGTAAAAGCCCTAGTTCAAAGTCGGGGTCGAAACGGTCCAAAAATCACTCAAAATTTGAGTTTTTATGGCTGGTGATTTATCCTTTCTGTCACGATCGTGGCTCGAAGTGCACGATTGTGGCCTAACTTGATCTTCTCTTTATCACGATCGTGGCCTCAGGTGCATGATCGTGGCCTGGCTGCTTCTAACTCTTCCTTCTCCATCACAATCGTGGCCACTATGCACGACCGTGGCCTATGTCTTTTAGCCTGAAACTCTTCAAATCTTCATCGTTCTTCCCGGTTTACCCTGCAACACTAACACACACATCATGGTACCTCAAAAATATAATAATTAAGCTCAAAGATTCATACTAACCCATAAAAAACACGTAAACGTACAAATTAACATAGTTAACACATAAACACCCACTTGACTCTCAATTTAACGCTAAATACTTACCAGATACACCCCAAATCCCTACACTTAAACGTTTGCTTGTCCTCAAGCAAACAAAACAACAAAATATATAATACACAATGCAATAATGAGACAATGGCACTGACTTCATGAAATAACTTTAATCTTGGACACAATCATTCGAATTATGGCAAATCATTAACAAACAAAATATGTGTCTAGGGGCTTTGAACTAAATATACAACTAAATCAAGACCTAAGTATTACTTAGTTACCCTTTTCAATTGTACACACATATTAATAAATCTTCGATCCTTCGGACTTTGTAACTGTTCCTAAGTATAATTCCATGAAAATTCAAGCTTATTACAAATCTGGTAGGGGTTTATTTAAAACACTTTTTTTAAAACCAGGACTTATTCTTTTACTCAGAGGCAAATATTTGTGATGAATGTCGATCTGGCTACTAAACTATTTGTGATGAATGTCGATCTGGCTACTAAACTAAGTCATTTATTAAAAAGTTTGGTTGAAGCGTAATTATAGCCTTTTTATGTGAAGGCACACATTTGTGACGCCTGTCGATCCGGTTACTCAGCTACATCGTGTTTTCAACTAACTACTAGCTCTATTCATAACCCGAAGGTCAGCGGAATAGTAATTTATTAAACTAACATTCTTTTTGGCTATTCCTTTTCATGAAAAATACTAGTTAACCTACTTAACCTAAAAGACCTCAATTTATGAATGAATGTGACAATCTAGAAAGTGAAAAATTTACACTAAGTCCAAATTACGTTGTTTATTTATCCAAAGGCCCCTTATTTCATTAATTTCATAGGCTAATGATTGTTCACAACCTCATAGACTATATCCCAAAATTAAATAAATTTCACTCAATCTAAGCCATTGACACATTTATACACTTCACACAATGTAACCTACTACTATCGTACAGTATTCAAAATTCAAATACAAAAAAAAAACACAGAATCCCTCCCCACACTTGAACAACACATTGTCCTCAATGTAAGAAGGAAACACACACAACACATATAAGAAGGGTAAAGACAAAAACTTAAGTAACAAAGAAAAGATAAAATTAACAATAGAAATAATAACAATAAAACTAAAAAAATAAACATAAAAATAAACAGAACAAAATAAAATTGAAGAAAATTTTGGGTTAGACTTGGATCCTAAGCTGTCAGAGGTGGGAGTTGAACACCCTAAGAGTCTGCATAAATCACCAACTGTTTATTGAAAGTAAAACTACTATCACTAACATTTTCAAACAAAATCTAACTGTTTACTAGTTTATGGTCCTTAGCTTAACCTTTAATTTAGGAGGCATTTTCAAGTAGTCGGAGACAAGGAAATCATTTCCTTATCTGTGGGAAGTGCTGCTCCAAAATATAGCTTGCACCGGTGCCCATTGACCTTAAAAGTCTCTTTATTAGCGTTGTCCAATTAGAGAGCTCCATGATCAAAAACTTGAAATCACCATGACTGGTCCACTCCATCTAGACTTCAACTTCCCTAGAAATAGCCTTAACCAGGAATTATATAGTAGAACGATGTCCCCTACTTTGAATTTCTTTTGCTTGAGCCGAGCATCATGCCATTTCTTAACCTTTTCTTTGTAGAGTTTGGAATTCTCATAAGAATTAAAACAAAACTCTTCGAACTCGTCCAATTGTAGAAGTCTTTTTTCATTGGCTTGGTTCTAATCAAAGTTTAATGCTTTCAACTCCCAGTATGCTTGATTTTCTAGTTCAACCAGCAGATGACATGCTTTCTCATACACGAGTCTATACGGAGTTATTCATTGGTGTCTTAAAAGCTATCCTATAGGCCTATAAAGCATCATCCAGCTTTGTTGCCTAATCCTTTTAGGAATTGTTCATTGTCTTTTCCAGAATTTGTTTTAGCTCTCGGTGGACAACTTCGACTTGGCCACTAGTTTGCGGGTAGTAAGGTGTAGCCACTTGGTGGCGTACTTTGTATCGTTTTAGGAGGGCATCAAAAGATATGTTGCAAAAATGTGCGCCTCCATCACTTATTATTGTATGTGGCAATCCAAATCGATTAAATAGCCGTTTAATGAACTTTTGCACCACCTTCCCATCATTGGTTGGAGATGCTATCGCTTCGGCCCATCGCGAGACATAATCGACTCCCACCAGAATATACATGTTCCCTATTGAAGATCGAAATGGACCCATAAATTCAATGCCCCAGACATCGAAGACCTCTACCTCTTGAATATTTGATAACGACATCTCATCCCTCTTGGATATGTTAGCTATCATCTGGCATCGATCACATTGTGCCATATAGGTTTGTGCACCCTTAAACAACTATGGCTAATAAAATCCACTTTCAAGTATTCGATCCGCCATTTTGTTAGCTCCATAATGTCCAGCATATTGACCCTTATGACATTGCTTAAGGACGTCTAACATTTCCTCATCTAGAACATAATGTCACATTAGCCCATCTGCGTAAGCTCTATATAGGGTTGGTTCATCCCATATATAGCGGTTACAATTATGCAAGAACTTCTTCCGTTGCTGATAAGATAGATCTTAGGGAAGTTTACCACTGGCCACATAATTGGCAATATCTGCAAACCATGGTGTAATTAAGCTCTCGAGTAACATTATAGTTTAATCAGGGAAATTCTCATTAATATCGTTGCTTGGCTTGCATTCCCCTCCCTCAAGTCTGGATAGGTGGTCAGCTACCACATTTTCAGTCCTTTTTATATCTCACTTTTAAATCTAATTCTTGCAAAAGTTACACCCATTGAATTAACCTGGGTTTTGCATCTTTCTTGTTGAAAAGGTATTTCAATGCCGCGTGATTGCTGAATAAAATCACCTTTGATCCCAAAAGGTATTGTCAAAACTTATCATATGCATACACTATTGCGAGTAATTCCTTTTCTGAAGTGGTGTAATTCAGTTGGGGTCCTACAAGATTCTTACTAGCATAGTAGATTGCATGCAACTTCTTGTCTTTCCGTTGACCCAAAATGCAACCTGTGGCCTGATCACTTGCATCACACATCACTTCAAACAGAAACGCCCAGTTTGGTGGTGATAAAATTGGTGTTGAAATTAATGCCTCCTTTAGAGTATTGAATAAAGACATACACTTATCATCAAACAAGAAGGGTACATCCTTGACTAAGAGGTTTGTTAAAGGTCTTGCAAATTTTGAAAAATCCTTGATGAAGTGACGGTAGAACCTAGCATGGACTAAGAATCCTCACATACCTTTTACATTACTTGATGGTGGGAGCTTCTCTATCACCTCTGTCTTTGCTTTGTTGACTTCAAACCCTTAATGTGAGATTTTGTGGCCTAGCACTATCCCTTCTTATACCATAAAATGGCATTTCTCCCAATTCAGCACCAAGTGTGATTCTTCACACCTTTGAAGAACTCTATCCAAATTAGTTAAACACATTTCAAAAGAGTCTCCAAAGACTAAAAAGTCATCCATGAATACCTCCATTATATCTTCTATCATGTCTGTGAAAATTGACATCATGCATCTCTGAAATGTGGTTGGGGCATTGCAGAGTCTGAAGGGCATCCTTCTGTATGCAAACGTACCATAAGGGCAAGTGAATGTGGTTTTCTTTTGATCATCAAGGTAGATAAAAAATTTGATTGTAGCCTGAGTATCTGTCTAAGAAACAATAGAATGAATGGCCAGCTACCCTTTCTATCATCTGGTTTATGAATGGGAGAGGAAACTGATCCTTCTTAGTCACCGAGTTAAGCTTCTGATAATCTATGCATACTCTCCATCCTGTGACTCTTCTTGTAGAAATTACTTCCCCATTTTCACTTTCTATCAGCATCATTCCTCCCTTTTTAAGTACGCATTGCACCGGGCTGACCCACTCACTATTAGAGATGGGATAAATTATCCCTACATTGAGGAGTTTAATGATTTCCTTCTTGACTACCTCCTTCATGTTAGGATTCAACCTCCGTTGACGCTCCTGCACCGTTTTACAACCGTCCTCTAAATTTATTCGGTGCATACAAACATTTGGATTTATTCCTCGAATGTCAGTGATTTGCCATCTGATAGCTTTCATCTGCTTCTTGACGACCTCCACCACTTTACTTTCCTGTTTTTCACTCAATTGGTTGGAGATTATTATTGGTAAGGTTTTACCTTTACCAAGAAAGGTATACCTGAGGTGTACAGGTAAAGGCTTAAGTTCTAATATCAGAGGATTCTCTAAAGATGGTGGAGTAGGTGCTTCAGTCCGAACTAATTTGTCTTAATGCACTGGAACATCTGTCCCCTCTATCTCTTCATCTTTTGTAGATTCAGGATTCAGGTGTTCATCGTCATCCTCTGCTTCCAAGGACTTCACTTCTACAATGTAACTGTCAAGTTGTTCTCGTGGTTGGTGATCCAATATTTTGACCTTCATTCATGCACTACTCGTTATTGGATTCTTTAAGGCCTTATTCATATTGAATTCAGCCTGATCTTCTCCTATTTGAAGTGTCAATTTACCTTTGTGAACATCAATTATGGCCTTTCCTATATTCATAAAAGGTCGACTCAAGACTAGTGGGCAGTTCTTATCTTCTTCAAAATCTAAAACCGCAAAATCTATTGGAATAATGAACTTGTCCACTCACATCAATACATCTTACACTATTCCCAATGGCATTTTAATGGACTGGTCTGCCAATTGAATTAACATCGAGGTAGGCTTGACCTCTCCTAGTCCTAACTTCCTGAATATTGACAAAGGCATAAGATTGATGCTAGCTCCCAGATCGTACAAACACTTAGCGAATTCCAATTCACCAACCACACAAGGTATTGTGAAACTTCCTGGATCTTTCAATTTTGAAGGAATTTGACTGGTAAATATTAAACTGCAAGTGCCAGTTAGGGCTACCGTATGATTATCCTCCTAAGAACGCTTCTTAGATAATATATCCTTTAAAAATTTTATGTATTTTAATATATGTTCTAATGCCTCAACAAATGAGAGATTTATCCGTAACATCCTTAGCTTCTCAACGAACTTTGTAAATTGTTCATCCAACTTCTTCTTTTTTTGTCGTTGAGGAAAAGGTACCTTGGGTTGATATGGTGGAGGTGTAACATATGGAGGGTATTCGCTCATGTCCACTTCTTTCTCCTTTTCTTGATTCTTCTCTATTAGCTGGACAGGCTCGTATCTTGTCCTTGTGGGTGGTTCAGTTTCCTTCCCACTCCGAAGTGTGATAGCCTTTAGTTGTTCCTTTGATTTTTTTCCTTAAGTACTAGGAACATTTCCAAACTTCTGCATAGAAAAGGAATTTGTCAGTTGACTCACTTGGGCTTCTAAATTATGAATGGAAGATGCATTTCTCTTAGTGAATTACTCAAATTTATCTTCCAGCTTCTTGTGTTCATCATCTAAAGTCCCAAGCTTATGTAGAATTCTGTCCAATTTAGCTTCCATCGAGCTTGTTTTATCCTGCTGAAAGCTCGATTGCCCTTGAGGCTTGAACTGCCCTCCATTATTGCTATTCGACCAAGAGAAGTTAGGGTGATTCTTCCACCCATAGTTATATGTATTGCAGTACGGATTATTACCCCCTCCACATCCAAGTTGGGCCCCCATATAATTAACTTGCTCCAGGTTACCATCTCTCATCAGATAGCAGTCCACTGTATCATGATCCAATTGGCCGCATAGCTTACACTTCAATTGTGTGACCTTTACCATAGTTGAAGATGACGCCTTCATATTACTGAGTTGTCAAGTCAAGTTTTCGATCTTAGCTTGCATTTCGGTCATCTAATTGACAGCGACAACTCCTTTTTTGCTCCCTAAAGTTAGTAAATTGCCTACTACGTTCAGTCGCCCATAAATGGCTATTACTAGCCATCTACTTTATTAACCTCTCTGCTTCATCGACTGTCTTTTTCATTAAGGATCCTCCTGACGCCACATCAATGGTGCCTCTAGTATATGGGTTCACTCCATTGTAGAATGTCTGTAACAAGAATTCCTTAGGTAAGTTAAGGTGTGGGCTTCTCCTCTGCAGATCCTTGTAATGCTGCCACGCTTCATAAATAGACTCGTCGTCACCTTATTGGAAATTTGTAATTTTCTTAATAATTTTGGTAGTCTTTGTTAACAGGAAGTATTTATCCAAAAAGGCACGCACTAACTGTTCTCATGTTGTAATGTTAGTGGGGCTCAGTGAATGATACCAAGCTTTCACTCTATCCCTAAGCATGAAAGGAAAATTCCTAATCCTCACTGCGTCTTCCGACATCTTGTGATACCAGAAAGTATCACAGATCTTGAGAAAACTCACGATGTGAGCATTCAGGTCTTTGTTTGCCAATCCATAAAATTCAACGTTTTGCTAAAGCATATTCAAGAGGGCTGGCTTAATTTCAAATAAGATTGCTTGAAGCGGTCTAGCCACTCCTTGGTTTGTAGGATTAAACCCTGGCCTCATAAAATCTATGAGGGTCTGTTGTTGCCTACCAGGGTTGACTTCTTGATCTATGTTTTTTTAGAATTCCTTGACCATTTGTGCTTTCTCGATCTCTTCTTCTTCTTCTCTCTGAGCTTTCCTAAGGGTTCATTCTAAACAAGTTATATCTAAATATAAAGTCTCTGTTGTATGACTTGCAGCTCTCATGACTCTTGTGTTCATCCAAGAGCATGATCCCTAAGTAAAACTAACGAAAAATAAAGACAAAAAATTTAGACTATTCTAAAGCTTTCAACTATAGAACTAAGTTGCCTTCCTCAGTAACAATGCCCAAAACTTGTTCCCTCAAGGTTACACGCTCTAAGTTTTACTAATTATAACCTTGGTAATTACCGCAAGTGCACTTGTCATTCACGTAGTACCTAAGTTGTCGATCCCATGAGGAAGGGAGCTAGTCCTAAAATCTAAAGAAGGTAAGTTAACAATAAACCTAATTAAACAACTAATGCAGAAAATAAATTAATCAATAATCGAATTTGAGAAATTAAAGTGCCACAAGAATGAACAAAATAGCAAACCACAAAAATAATCCAAAACCCAACCTATAAATAACCAAGTGAGAGAAAGGGGGATTCAATTCAAAACTAAAGAAAATCTACCAATTATGCAATTTTTGATTTAACGGGCCTAGACAGTCCTAGGGTGAATTACTCTCTCTAGAGTTATAATTCTTAACCCTAATTGATAAAACCTAATTCAAATTATGGGAATTACGATCTCGCAATCTGCAATTGGTCCAAAACTAAATTAGTTATGAATTTATCTATTAACCTACCGGGAATCTATGCTTGATCTCTCGTACACGACTCTATCGATTTGATACAACTCTCTACTTATCGATTTACCTAACTCTCGTTAGTCCAAATCGATGATTTTTACTAGCTTACCCTTTGAGTTTATTGCCAAGTTATGAAGAATCAAAATTGAATCACAATTAAATCAAAATAAAACACCATCAAATAAATTTTATTAATCACAAGAATAAAAAAAACCCAAAGGTGAGTTTAGACAAAATATTAATACTCAATAATAGCAATTCCAATCAATATTGAATCTCATATATCAATGAAATCGAAATAAAAATAGAAAATGCTATCAAAACGAATCTCAGAGGTCACGACTATAGAAAACTGCCTATTTCGGAAAGTACTTCGCATCAAACGTATCTATGTGCCTCTCTTGTTTCGTCTCCTTCCTCAATCGCTTGATTTCTCTCTAGGTTTCTCTCGAATTTTTACAGAAACTCACTATTTTGCTTGACTCTCTTCATTCTTTAATGACTACTAGCGGCTGTCTTTTAGTGTGCTATTTATTCTGTAGTAGCCTTAGGTCAAACTCGGGGTCGAAACGGTCTGAAAAATCACTCAAAATTTGAGTTTTCGTATTAGCCCGGTGCAGGGCACGATCATGGCCCTGCCTGCCACGTCGTGACTAGTGATTTATCCTTTTTGTTACGATCGTGGCCTGACTTGACGCTCTCTGTCACGATCGTGGCCCCTAGTGCATGATTCTGGCCTAGCTACTTCTAACTCTTCCTTCTTTGTCATGATCGTGGCCACTGTGCATGATCGTGGCCTATGTATTTTAGCCCGAAACTCTTCAAATCTTCATTGTTGTTCCCCGTTTACCCTACAACACTAACACACAGATCAAAGTACCTAAAAAATATAACTATTAAGCTCAAGGATTCATATTAACCCATAAAAAACACATAAACATACAAACTAACATAACTAACACATAAACACACGTTTAACTCTCAATTTAACGCTAAATACTTACCAGATTACACCCTAAAACATCATGCAAAAGGCAACTATCAATACCAAGCTTTGGCACTATCCCTTAACATAAAGGGGAAAACTGCATCCTAACTATGTCTTTCATCATCCCATGATATCAGAAGGTATCACTTATTTCGAGAAAGTTCACTATATGTGCATTGGGATCCTCATTGATCAGTCTGTAAAATTGCACATTTTTTTTGCAAAATGTTAATTAGGGTCGGCTTAATTTCGAATGAAGGTGTGTGAACGGGAGATCTAGCAACTCCTTGATTAGTTGCATTAAATCCTGGTCTCATGAAATCTATAAGGGTCCAGGGTTGATTCCCTTGGGTTCCTCCTTGTTGAAACTCTTGATGAAATTACTTAGCCATCACTTCCTTAATTTCTTCTTCTTGGTGTTTGGCTCTTTGAATGGCTCATTCTAGGCCAGTGATGTCAAGTGCTAGGTTTCAGCGATCTGACTTGACCTTTGATTGACTCTTATGTTCATGCAAATGCATGGACCCAAGAGTGATGAGAAAACCTTTGACTATAAGAACTAAACTAATCCTACTACTCCCTAACAACGGCACCAAAAACATGTTGAGGCAAGTTTTAGTCTATTTAAAACCCTTAAAATATTGCAAGCTTATAGGTCGTGGGTGTAGTATGTGATGCGTCGATCCCTCGGGAAGTTGTTGAACTAATCTAATTCTAATTTATCTAAGGCCTAAATAATTATTAAAGACAAAATAGTAATTACACAGAAAAGTAAACACATGAAGATGATTAATTGGAATTAAAATGTAAAATTAACACAAAGAAAATGAAATTGAGCACCACCAAATTAACAATGGAACTCACACAAAGAAGATTAGCAAAATATGAGAAGAGGGGTTTATCCTATCATCAAATGCTAACATGACTACTTTTGAGTTAATACGGTATCAGTCCTAGACTTTTGAAGGGTGGATTTGTTAGATCCTGCTTTTAGGATTTTTATATTTTTGTTTTATTTTAATTATGTTATTAGATTATCAAGCATGGAAATAAATTAGAATTTATGAATTAGAAATTTTTGGAGTTTAATATTGTATATTATGGATTTTGGTAAGGTGGTATAAAGTAAAGGAAGGAGTTAGTAGGAATTTCATGAATATGGAAGGGCAA
>JAOQMS010043736.1:0-11343 GCA_027563885.1 Erythroxylum longipes
GTTGCATTATTTCTTTTGATTGATCTAAGAAATTGTTACATGTTTGATACTTGAATTATTGATGATGATGAGATGAATATGGAAATGGTTTTGAAATATATGATGCTTATGAAAATCATGTTCCCGAAAAGTGCCTTTTAGGCAATATACTTTGCAAGTCATGAAATACATGTTATATGGGTTTGTGGTGGTCTCCTAAGTAAAGTCAAGTGCATATTCACAAAAGGCTTCTCCCACTTGCCCACTAATGGCATGGAGCTCCTTCATAGACTCTTATAAGTTCATGGCTACGTAAGACCATTAAGTGGGATTGCGTTAGTACCTTCTGTTCACGGCTACACTGGACCATTATGTGGGAATGTGTAGTACGTTCTGTTTTGGATCCACCCAAACCATTATGATGTGCTTATATGTTTATGATTTTGTGAATAAGTTGATGCATACATGATTTGTGTTTTTGTGACTTGGTTGTGAATTTGGGAACTATGCATTTCATCATTTCAATAAGACTTTTTCTTTGATGAACGAACATTTTCAATGGTTTTGCTTAATTCTCAGTTATAAACTTGTTACCCATGAGCTTAAGCTCACCCCCTCCCATTCCGTCCCATCTACAGGAGAAGAGCAAGAGATTGAGTAGTCAAGAGCCAAGGCATCACTCCAACTAGAATTATTTTTGCTTTTGAAGTTAGCTTTTGTAAAACAAATCTTTAGTTGCATTTTGAGAAATTCTACTTTTGCAAACTATGTATTTTTGGGATTATGTTGTAATGTGGCTTGAAATGCCCATTAAAGCTTTGTAAAACTCTACCTTTAAATATCAATGAAATGTATGATTGGAGATGTCCATTATTTTTCATGTTTTCACAAAGTATTCGGATTTTGGAAATTGCATGGGTTTATGTATAAGTTCATTTTGTTTTGGGAATAAATTGAGGATGGTTGTTGGGAAATTTATGGTTGCATTTAGTAGAGTTAATGTTGATTTTGGGTTTTTGGTTCTACTTTAGGGTTTTCGCCACGGCAAAGCCAGCGGTTCGCCATGGCATGATTAACCCGAAGCTTTTCATTTTCGCTGGCCTGATGAGTTCGCCGTGGCGAGACCAAATGGTCGCCGCGGTGAAAATACAATTTCAGGTTCGTCGCGGCGAAAGTTAAATTGTTCGCCGCGGCGTAAAATTTCCTAGGTCCAGGGGAATTTCTCGCGTGTGTTCGCCGCGGAGAATCCCGCCTTTGCTTCCGAAGGAGTTTTCTTTTAAATTTCCAAATTCTAAGCCCTCCTCCACGCTCAAGCTTCAGGGTCCCATGTTTGATGTTGGACTCCAGAAATGGGGCCCAACTCTACGAATCCAAGAAAAATTATGACAAAGTTTCCTAGTGGGTCAATATCTGACATTACTACAAATGACCTTGGGTTTATCCAACAAGCCACCTTATGTCAATTGGTAGATATCAATCATATCAATTGCATCATAGTTGAAACTATTATCTAGTGCTATCAACTCGTGATGTATGCTCATACATTGGGTTATCAACTCTTGATGTGCATACTTTTAATGTACGCTACCACCCAATTGCGCCTCTGTTTATGTTGACCTTCAGCTTACTCAACAAATCAACGCTTCTAGTGAAAACCGACCCATTAATCCAAAAATCTTGTTTCCATAGTTCGAACATATCCGTATAGAGCGGGCTTGGGTTTACTCAACAACCCTAACTTCAAAAGAATTTTGGTTCTCCCCATATTAATGGAAGGTGTTAGTTTTCATATTATGTGTGAGGGATTTCATATTTTGATCTCATCTAAGTTGTAAGATTATAGTCACAATGACTATATGGTATGATATAGGACGTTTCATCAATCACATTGAATTTATATCCATAACCATCCATCATCCCTCCTAACCCACCCTAGCATACATTCTTTAACGCAACCATCTCACAAGGTTTTCTTTTATAGGTTTTGAGGTGTTATGCATCCAAAGATTTGACGTTCGATTCAACTCTTCAACCGAACTGCTTTCTAATGTTGGAATCAGCTAATTTTTTAATCCGTATGATTTCAATTCCTATTCAAAATACCAATATACCAAGTGTAATACCCTTTACTCTAATTTACCAATTAAACACTTTAATTGTATCATGCTTGTCATATCTAGTCATACTAGACATGAAATACTCGAGATAGATTAATACAATATTAATCTCTTAGATTTTCAAATAATTTGAGAACATCAAACTATCACCCTATGTATCTTTAGGTAATCTCCACTTCATCAAGACTACTTCGGCACTTGTCCCATAATTTGTGATGGCCAAAACAATCAAGACAACTGAATATACCAACGAGAAACTAATATGACATATTTGACATCTGAAAATTTTTGGAATCCCAATTTCAAGCAAATCAGTTTGGGATGCATACAACATCAAAGTATCATGTTTTTAATCACATAAAAAAATGATTTGAGGCATTGAAACCAAAAAACACACAATCACCACTTCAAACAAACCAGGTCCAGAAGTTTTCTCAAAACTATCCGGCTTTGTCTTTTGCTTGAAACAATTTCAGTAAATGCTAAGAAAATTACAGAGGCTATAACATATTCCCAACTTGTTCCATGAATTTTTCTAGGATTTAGTTCCAAGAAAAACATAACCAACCTCAGTAACCAAACCAATCTAGAATCTGTGTTCCTCAACACGGACATTCCCAACAACACACAAGAAATTCTCAAATAAATATTCAATCATCTAGAAAACATTTTTTCATCTTCATAGACATTTATAAACATCTTAGAAAGAGAGTGATGAAAGAAAATCCAAAAAATTTTTGTAGAATTTATTCTCGAATTTGCAAGCATGCCTATTAATGTATTGTACATAAATACAACAACCAAAATAGTAAGGAATTAATTAGCAAAAACATATCAAATCACATTGATAAATTTTTCCTTTCATATACATATTCAGCAACATCTCATGAGCAAATCTGGGCAAGAAAATTTCAAAAAAGATATCTCTATGCTAATTTTGAATTCAACACAATCAGAATGCACAACTGTCATAACTAATCGGCAACATCACACAAAGAAAATCCCGGTGAATGAATCAAATACAAGCGGTGAGAAAAATAAAAAATTTTGCTCCGAGACTTTCCTGAAGTCCAGGATCTATATGCCTATATAAAGAAATACCATTAAACTTAGGTGAAAATTCCCAATTCACATACATGTCCATAACACACATATATATAAGAATTCATGGCATTTACACAAATCAATCATTCATATAATAACCATGTAACTTATAAGTAGTCTCCTTCATTCTTTGATCTTCTACTCATCAGGTTGTCGTAAACCGCAACAATCAAAACAGACCATCTCCAACGATATCCACGCAGAGATTGGAGAAACTAATCGAATCAAACTCTTTGATTCAGAAATGACTAGAATAAAGACAAGAGTGCTAGCTCTTTTCTTTGTTCTATGGAGAGCCAAAAACATGGAAGAGGATGAAAAGGAAGAAGATGAGAAAGATGAGGAGAGATGGCCGAGAATCATGAAAGATGGCTTTCCAAAACCATTTAAACGATTATAAACATCTTACTAAACTATTTGTTTTTTATATTTTTATCACTTTTGTCTTTTATCATTTAAAGACAATAAATGAATCACTTTAAAGAAACATCCCTTATTCTTCCACATTGCTCACATATTTTATATATATACATATATATATATGCTGAGGTGGTTCAGTCACACTAGGATCGGTCCTACCGAGTCCCAAGTATGGAAAAAACACTAGAGACCTGTTTCAGTAATATCGACATCGCGATCTTATCGGGACATATCCTAATCTAATCTTGATCCATTTGGTTCTATTGTTCTCCATATAATGTATCTCTATCCAAAATCATTTTACGAATCCTCCGATTCACTCTTATGCGTGTGACCCATTAGGTTCCCGGTTGTGTTGGCCATTTGGATTAACAGTTAATCCAAACAAGTCATGAATGACATTTAACAACACATCATAACCCCCAATTGACAAGAAAGTAAGTGGTTTGACGAATGAACCCATTCTCGTCACGAACCATCTCACGAACCCTCTCATAGACAATTGCTGTGCAATTCGTCCTTTCACCATGTTATACCTTACTTAATTATAAGCATGGGTGGTTATGAGTATGGGCAAAATGTCAACTCTTACTAAACTGACTATGTCAAATCTAGCCCAAGTGATATCAGTTCTCGTCCTGGGACTCATTACTCTATATGTAAATGAAGACATTCTTCATGACACATGTACTTCGTCCAGAGATTTCCAAGTAATGACCCCAACAACAGGCTGTGGGTATCATTTTCTACTATCACAGAAGTAGAGAATCCTCTATTGGCTACTCAATTACCTTCGAATACCTCAAGTTGTACCTAATCGCCACCCTATGAGTGACCTCTGCAAGGCAACAAGGAATGGAGTCAAAATACAGAATCAGTATCCAAGAATCCTTGAGTATCTCAAGTCTATGGATACTTGCACCATTGCTGTGATGAGATTATCACTGACATTAGGATAGGGCATCCATTTGATGATCTCATGGTAGGTAATCCAAGGAACTTACTATCTCTAGTAAGCATCCACGTCTCAACTCTAAATATCTTATATTTATAGTTTTTGAGATCCATTGCTTAATCAAATCAAGGAGTTTGACATGTGCTAGTCTATCCAGATTGACGATGTCTAGTCTCATTAATCCTATAACTACGGATAATTTAGATAATGACATAATTACACTTGATAGGAATCTCAATAATATGATCACATCATAATTTCCTTCATGCTATAACATATACCACGGACTTCATTAATTGATTATAAATCAATATCAATTCATAAATAATGAACACCAAATTAATGAAATATGCTTTTATTTGTTATTGAAAATAAAGTCTGTATAAAATGCACTAAAGGTGATTGCCTTTAGGGCACTACTCTAACACCTCAAACAATTAAAAATTCAACAATCGTCAAGTGGGGATTCAGGTAGTGAGGTGAAAAAGAAAGAAGAGAGAAAAGAGGTCATGAGAGAAAAGAATAAAATTAAAGGCCTCATGGTGAGTGACTGCACAAGTGAGGGAAAAAAAGTGGGATGTGCAGGAGAAAAAACTCTGTTTACTAACACTGACCTTGATCCAAATCTTCCTAGTGTGTTTGTGACATTGTTGCAGGATTATGATGATGTTTTGCTAAAGAGGTATCCCGTGGGTTACCAACTTTGAGAGGGATTGAGCACCATATTGATTTGGTACCAAGAGCTCAAATTCCTAATTGTCTAGCTTACCGAAGCAATCTAGAGGAGATAAAATAATTACAAAGGCAAGTGGATAACTTGCTTAAAAAGGGGTATGTGAGGGACAGAATGAGTCCTTGTGCTGTGTCAATGTTTTTAAAGCCAAAAGAAGATGGAACTTGGAAGATGCGTATGGACTGTAGAGCAATCAATTAGATCGCTGTAAAGTATCTTCATCTTATTCCTAAATTAGTTGATATGCTAGATGAGTTGCATAGTGCTTGCATATTCATCAAAATTGATTTAAAAAGTAGCCATCATCAGATTAGGATGAAAGAAGGTGATGAATAGAAAACCACATTTAAGGCCAAATATGGATTGTATGAGTGATTGGTTATGCCTTTTGTCTTATCTAATAAACCTAGTACTTTCATGCGCTTAATGAATCATGTTTTATATGAATTCTTGGTAAATTTGTGGTTGTTTACTTTGATGACATATTTATTTACAGTAAGAACTTAAA
The DNA here is from genome assembly GCA_027563885.1 of Erythroxylum longipes. Lineage (NCBI taxonomy): Eukaryota > Viridiplantae > Streptophyta > Magnoliopsida > Malpighiales > Erythroxylaceae > Erythroxylum > Erythroxylum longipes. The sequence continues at coordinate 5,817 of JAOQMS010043736.1, forward strand.
TGAACATGTCATGCATGTTAAGGCTGTTTTAGATGTGCTTAGGAAAGAGAATTTGTATGCAATCATTAAGAAGTGTTCATTTTGCATGGATACAGTTGTCTTCTTAGGATTTGTAGTGAGTTATAAGAGTTGAGGTTGACTCTGAAAAACTACATGCCATGGTCCCAATTCCAAGGTCTCCTGTAGGTTTTCTTCTAAATTAAATTTGAAAATAAAATTATCCTCCTCCCGTAATAAGGTTTTCTCTAAATCTTTCCTATCCTAAGATACCTTCCCAACTACTAACTAATGGAAAAGTAGGGTGCTTCCCATAAAAAAAAACTTATGAGTAGTTGACCAAGAAGTAGCACCATCTTAAAGAAGCTGTTTAGGAGGAGTGACAATTCCTTCCACATTTACCTCATGAAAATGTGACTTGAAGTTTTGGTGACTGAGAGGCCACTCTGTTAGTCTGTGTCCTATAAGGATTTATTTCTTTCACTACAAGAATATAACGTAATTTGTGACGTTTTTAAAATGTCGCAGAATGTCCAAAAATATCGCAGAATCCAATTTGCAACGTTTTAAAAAATGTCACAAAAAATGTCGCGGATTGTGGTGTAGGCAAAAGGTTTCTACGATGTTTTATGTAAAATGTCGCGGAATATGTCAACATTTGGCTAAGTTTATAAAAACGTTACTAAAACATTGGCCTTCTCGTGACGTTATAAGAAAACGTCGCAAAATCATTAATATTCCGTGACGTTTTAGTAAACGTCGCAGAAAGGCAGATTCTACGACGTTTTCTTATAACGTCGCGGAAAGTTACATTCCGCGACATTGTAGGAAACATCGTGGAATCTTTGATATTCCACGTCGTTGTAGAAAACGTTGCGGAAAACCACATTCGGCGATGTTTTGGAATGTGTTAGCAGAACGTCGCATAATACCATTTTCTTCTTGTATGTATTTTTCCGTTTTAAGTCTTATTTATTTAATAAATATTCAATATTATTTATGAATTTTATTTATTTAAAAATTCTTAAAATTTTTAGTATATATCATTAATTTTAATAATTATTTATGTATCATAAGAATTTCATAAGTGCAGACAATTTATTATTTAATTGCAATTCCCAAACATCTCATAATATAATAATTAATATAAAAAGTATGTCATAAGTGTATAAGACATCAATATGACTACATATATCTAATCTAAACGAATATTTTGTGTAGAACATAAAAGTTCCAAGAGCTTTTTTTGTTGTTCAAATTCAATTCTTTGTTGCTCGACTTTAGTAGTTAATTGATCTTGCATTTGTTCAACTTTTTTTAGTCAATTCATCAACTTGAGACTGTAACTCCTGATTAACCTTCTTGGACTCCTCTACTTGGTCTCGAAGTCTCTTTCTGACCGAAGTCTTCCCTTTCCTTCGAGGCCCAACTCCTATGCCAACAACATAATCAGATCTAGTGCCCAAGACTTTATCACACACTTCATCCACTGTCATCGGATGACCTTGTTCTATTGAATCTGCCAATTCCTTACACATTAATTCTTGAAAAATTAAGAATTAATTAGATACTAAAATTCATAAATACTAAAAAATATTTGTAAATGAACTATGTACTCACCCATTTTTCTCTACATTCGGTAGTTTTCCATTGACCTTTACTTTCGTCATAATGAGTGTGATACCATAGCTTCATCCAGTCACTCTTCTCCATCTTTGTCACTTTGTTGTATTGAAATATATTATTAGTAATATTTATTATAAATTTTGAAATGTCAATCAAAGTAAAATATAATTAAAAAGATAATAACTTACAATCTCATGTCGTATCGCTACAAAGGCCTTGGAACCAGAGTTTGGTCGACATTTGACTTGACTCCTAGCCAATTTGGCTTTTTGACTTTTTTCCTAACCATAAATGTAACAAAATCTATTATAACATATATAAATCACAATTCATAAATACAAAAATATAATCAGTTGTCAAAAAAGTTTTGAAATTAAGTTTTGTGATCAAATTAACTAACCTTTGTAGTTGATTTGCTCCCAATATTCGCATAAATCCATCCACTCCGCGACTGTGACATTTTGCGGCGTAACATCCTTTCCGTGTTTGGTAAAATGTTTTTAAAATGAAATCTTTGATCTTTAGATCTTAAAGAAAGAAACTTCTTGACAGCAGCTTGTACTTCGTCATCTGTTCTTATCCCTTGACGTCCAACTTTTGCTGCAAAAAATTATAAATTATTGGTCAAAGCTTTAGGCATATGGAAAACACGTATATATTAGATAGTTTTATAATACTTATGTCTAACTTATCAAATGCAATGTTCAACTCCTTATTAGTTATTTTTTCCATTTTGTTCTTACAGGTAAGGAAGTTCAGGATACCACACCAATCTCACTCGATAATTTAGTAGACTATACGGAGTTGGTTGGTCATCCTTCAATGGGGGAGATCTCTATCTCCAATCTCTTACCTATCGCCTTATTAATCTTTGCCAATCCGTGTCCTTTTGTGACACCTCTTGTCTTTTTTTGATCAGTCATGGATCCTAAAATATAGCAAGGAATATTTTACAATAAACATATATCGTACTCTTAATTGGTTATATAAAAATTATTAAACTTGTATGTTTAACCAATGTGATGTGAAAGATCATACCTGCAGTGCTTGCAGAGGTAACACTAAACTGGGAAAGGGGCTCGTGCCATTTACTGGTGGCTGATTAGAAGCTGGAGGCATCATTTAAGAAGTTGATGGAGGCATCTCTTGAGAACTTGATGGAGAACTAATATTGCATCACATTCTCAAAATTTGTAGATACTTATCTCTAAGATGAGTAATAGGCACAGATGTGACATCTCTTGGTGTTAGAGTAGGCTCACAAGGTGCAGGTGTGTGATCTTTTGGCTATGTATGAGCAAATGGCTCATTAGTTACACTTCCAAGAAGCTGACAATACCACGACTGCAGTTGTGCCAGTACTAATCTGCTTGGTGCAGATTTATTCTTCTTCTTAGGTAGACCAAGTCCCATGTCAATCGCCTGCATTCAATTCGACATTAGATTTCAATGATACTATTAATTGATAAAGTAAGATTCATTAACCATATTTAAATAAAAAAACATAGGCTAAAAATAGAAAAAGCCCCAGTAACTCAATGTAAAAGGGCAAAGATAAAAAAATTCCCTAACCAGCATTTTTAATAGTAAAAATTTCAAATTTCCAAAACCAAGACTAGCATTATCTATATCATTAATATCACACTACAGTTGATTTCTACAAATCCTAATTTAACAAGATTTGATGCAACATAAATCTCTACGCAGCAGAAATCCCTAGTTCTAACTGTTGGCAGTTCCTACATGACATTTCAGCTCTGTGTCAAGCACTCATATCAACAAGATATGGTAACCGCAACTCCTTTATCACCACATCCCATATTGTTTAGGCTTTCCTCAGCTTTTACTTTATCCTTAGTCTTAATGTTAATTTAGCTACTGCACTAGAATCACCCTAGAAAGTGCATGATAAGACCATCTTAAGAAACATTTACCCTCCTATCTTTTAACAAGCACAAACTCCAGCTCCATGAAATTGGCTCATTTTGTATTTGATATTTCACCACATTTCCAGATATACATATTTTCATGCTGAAGAGTAGAAAATGATGCTCCTAGTAGTTTCCATTATACATTACTTGGTTGATAATGATACTCAAACGTACATCAGTATCACATGACATTTCCTTCCCTAATAGTGTTAGATGGTCTAGCACAACCCTTATACTGTTTATTTATGAAATGTACCCTAATTGGATATATGAGTGTATTTCTACCCTATCCGTCAATGTTTTAATCAATGGTGAAGCAACACAAATGGTCAAAGGAGCAAGTAGAGTTAGACAAAGAGATGCCATATCTCCTTACCTATTTATTATAGCTATAGAGGTTTTCAAAAAGATGATAAATTACAAGAAAACTTAAGGGGATATTTAAAATAATACTAAAAATGTAAAAGAATGAAACTCCTTAACTTGTCATTTGCTAATGATTTATTGATTTTTTGTAAAGTTGATGATATGTTAGTAAGGTTACTCCTTAAAGGGCTGGAAGAATCTAAAAAATATCTAGATTGGTTATCAATAAGGAGAAAAGCCAAATCATAGTCTTAACAAAATATTAATTAACTACAACAGACACTAGTTTAAATCTCTAGCCTTTAACTTTCAACAATACCTATCAAATACCTTAGATGCCAATTTCAACCTAAAAACTAACATTTCAAGACTGTAAACCTCTTTACGACTCTATCCTGAATAAAAAATGCTATGGTTATCCATAAACTCTCTTGTGTAGGTAAAATCCAATTAAATTAGGTAATCCTTAATGGAATGCACATATACTGGAGCACTAATATTGCTTTACTAGCTAAAATAGTCAACGATATTGAAAGGATCTTTAGAAACTACTTATAAAGCGGGATAAGAAATAGTAAAGGATGTCCTAAGGTCACTATAACAATCAAACACCATCTAATGGCATCATAGATCTCCCATATTTTAAGATGTCGGTCCCTAGAATTGAAAACAACAACCTAATAAATTTACCCCACATTTTCCAAGCATCCAACCAAGCCCACCACAGAAAATTCCCAGTTAAAACTCAAACACTATTAAACAAAAAAGAGCAATATTAATAACAAGCTTAGATCTTTACCTTTGGGAGGGATGGTTCGGATTCAATTTGGCTCTCTTTGCCAAAAAAGACAATGAATAGCAACACAACTATTTACCTGAACATGAGAACATGAGAACATGAGCAACTACTGTTAGTGTGCATTACTGTTAGTGTGCATGAGAAACTACTGTTAATTTGGATTTGGTTTTCAATTATTCATGAAGAAAAGAGAAAGGTGGATGCACTTACGACCAGTTAATTTCATACCTCTAATTTTCAAAGATGACGAATGACCAAGTTAAATGAAAGTTCCAACGCTGTGGCCTTCAAATCTTCTACAAAATATAAATCACGATCTGCAATCTACTGTTATTGGTAAATGAAACTTCTGAAAAAAGGAAAATAAAATGACACAATAAGTAAACAACCAATTACCTTTGGAACATTTTCACAAACACTTTCTATTCATCTGATTTGGAGACGTTTTAGGCTAGAGATTAACTAAACATAAAACATAAACAATGACCAAACTTCTGTTAATGTTCCATAAAGTGTTCGACTAAAACCCATTTTGATCCCATCTGTAAGAAAACCCCTCAAATACTTCCACATGAACTTATGGTCTAAAATGTAGTTCAATCTTCAATCAAACAAAAAAAAAACTGAAGTATTAAAAGTATTGGGAGGGAAAACATCCGTCTTCCTCATGCCACACACATGAACCGAAAAGATAGAGAGAAGAAGAAAATAACTTCACGAAATACGTCGTAGAAGACGACAACAATGGCGGGAGACGCAACGGATGACGGATCAGATCTTTCCCGAAGGATACAATGCGCAGGTTGGG
>JAOQMS010043737.1:0-11339 GCA_027563885.1 Erythroxylum longipes
ATAATATATTATTAATAAGTTAGAATGTCAATACAAAAGTCACATATGAATATTGGCCTAGGGCACACTACTAACACTTTCATCTTAATTATCATCATAATTAAGAAAATTTGCCTAAATGCATCCTTGAATCTTTGATAAGACCATAACTCCTTTTAGATGCATAATGGCTCTAATGTTCAATAGTAAATTACTCTCTTGAACAATACAAGAAACTATATCAAGTTCATTAAAAATTTATTGATCCAGTTAATCATTTCTACTAAATGAAAAATGTATTATAACTTAATTAACAAACATTGTTATGTTGGAACCTTTCCAATCTTAAATGATATGTTCTAAGTAAAATAGACCTTGATTAGGATTTACTTTTAAAGTAAATATCCTTATGTCCTTAAACTCATATATAGAATAATAGATATCTTTAATACTTCGGAAGTATCTGATATCTTAAATACTAGACATCTTTAGTACATTATCTACGCACTTAGACTTAGAATAGGTAAACAACTTCCAAGCTATCTCTATATATCTAATTCCTATAAGTAAATTGTCACCTTTTCATATCCAACAAGAGTTATTCTTGGAAAATTGTGTTTTCAACAATTGAAAATTAGAATTATTGTTCTCTATGAGCAACATACCTTTACATACTCCCACTAAATAGGACAGCTATACTGCCACTAAGCTTTTTGCACACATGATAAATACATAATTATCTATAAAATAAACTCTTTAAATTCTTCATGAAAGTGAATTTTTCAATGTTTTGTAGCTTTTTAACTATACAACAATTGTATCAATAAAGGCATTAGTTCCAATTGCATGTTCTAGTATGAGATTTGAACTTTTGAAATTTAATCTTACTCCCACTACTTATCTTGATAACTATTCTTCTATAAGTATACATTAAAAAAAACAATTTGTTTATAGGTCTGTAAGATTATATTTAACCTTTTGGATATCTCATAACATTTTATTACCAAATTTAGTTCTAAAATTAATGTATAATATATGCTTTAACTAAGCATTACATCATTAAATTAGTAACTTTGACACTTTCAAAGGCTTAGCATTTCATATCCAATATGAAATTATGCTAATTGATTCAATTGGAACAATTGAAGGTTAAGTCATTGACATATGCTAATTGATTCAATTGGAACAATTGAAGGTTAAGTCATTGTATTAGGCATAGCTCTAGAAGAAATAAACATTGCATTATACAATATCTCATATTGTATTTTACTCCTTATATAAATCCATACTCTTATGAATTTAGTTATGAAGCTATTCGTCAGAGAATCTCATTCTTATAGATAATCAAAAATTTAAAACGTACCACAATGATGTCATTGAAGTGCTTCAGGATTCTCAATTCCTAATTCTACTTAGATCTAAACAATTTGAACTTTCAAATTTTTAAATCAACATTTCATTTAATACATATGATTATATCACATAAAGTCAAGTATCATCCTTTTATGAATTGTTATTCCATCTATTACATCACACATATGAACTTAACAATTCAATATCATTATCTTCCTTTCACCAAAGGTTTATTTGGTTATTCTTTAACTTAAGAAGTTTCACAAGTTTCATACAATTCATAATCAAAAGGATACATATATATCCTAGTATGTAACTTTATGATTCTCGTTATATTGATTTAACTAACATGTCATAAAAGGATTCAATTATCCAGCTTTGTAGTCTTGCCTTTTATATTAAGCATATGTCTACTTTGATCCAACACATACAAACTATTTGTATAAAATTCGATCAACTACTTTTACTTAATAATCTATTTCTTATCATGCTTTGAACATTATAATAATGTTAAATCTAAATTTAATATCAAATACTTATAAACTTGAAATATAAATATATATGATCTCTATTATATTTTGTATAGGCAAGAAAAGTCATGCAATCATTTCTTCTAATGACAACTATTATCATTTTATAGTGAAGCCTTTAACTGATCTCCATGTTTATGCTTTTTGTAAGCTAAATTAAATGGAACAATTCGACCAAGGTACTATACCTTTAAGTTGTACTCTATGTAACCTGTTGCATCTTGCTATCATGGTTTTGACATATATCTTACATGTTGTCATCAAAGTTTATGAGATATGGGTCAACTCAAAATGTCATTACATTTTTTCATCTATATAATTTTGACATATTTCTAAAAAAATTTAATTAAATCCTCAATAAGGATTATAGAAAAATTACACAACCACATACAATTTTCTTTTTTAACTTTGAGAACTCTTCTCAAGCATAACCTATGTCTAAGAAATTTGGTCCACTAACTTAGTATCAGCTATACTAAACAGGTTGTATTCCACTCAGAACATAATATAATTGTAAGAAAATGAAGTAATTAATATGTCATGATTACCAAATGAGATTAGGACTTTATCATGTATTTGGTTACTCCCACTATTTTATTCAAAATAATAGCTCTCATTATTATTCAGAAAGATTACTCTAATCTCTTTAGTGGGCTAAGATTCCATTCAAATATAGTTGATCTTGAGTTTGCTCAACAAACCAACTAAACTTAAAATCGGTAGAAAATAACCTTATTAATCACATCACATTTGACTCCTAGATCTGTTAGGTGACAATTTTTGCCAAAATAGATCTTATATATTATTCCTGACCCTGTCATTAAATTCATGTGATCATAAGTTTGCTTATTCAAATCACGTAAATTTAGTTACGTAGGACTCATTGTCATAAGAATAAACATATTCAAGTTAAAGTGGCCTTGAGTTTGCTCAATATGCCTAATAATAAGCGAAACTTTAGTTTATTCTTATAATAATAGAAGGCAACAATTATATTCTCAATGCGTAATTAATATTTTTAACAAGGGATTTAATTTCATTCGTTTCATCAAATATAAAATTGCATGTAAAATATCACACATATAAAACATGCAATTTAACATGCATCAAATCAAATTATATACATATAATATCAAGCTTTGTTTTATTCTAGTTATTGATCTTCATAATCTAAAATAATATTTTCAACTCCTTGAAAAGATTAAATTAGATTAAACTCATTGATTCCTAGATGAATTAAATTCTTATTCCAAATAGAAATTTAATTTGATTTGAAAACATTTTTCAAATCCAACCAGAAACTATTTCCAATTACCTTGACTCCTTTAATAAAATTTAATTGAAAATAATTTTGAATAAATTATTCTTCATAGTCATTATAATTTAGAAAAACTCATTTTTCAAAATTATATAAGTAAAATAATCTAATCCAATTAGAAAACTATTTCTAATATAATTAGAAATTACTATTTCTAATCTCATTAAAATTTACTTTTATTTAATTAAAAATCAATTTTCTAATATTAAAAGGAAACTACTTTCTAAATTAAATAAAGAACTTTTAAATTTAATTAAGAAAGTGAATTATATTATTCATTTAGAGATTGATTTCTTAATTAATTAGAACATCTTTCTTTAATTAGTTAGAAAACTATTTTTCAAAATATTAAAGAAAGCACATTTTCCTTAATTAATAAATGAAAACAAATTTCAAAATTTAACCAAGAAAATTCTCTTTCTAATAAATCAAGAAACTTATTATTAGTAAATAAAGAAACAATTTCTAAATAAATAGAATAATAATTCTTTAAACAAATAAAATCATAAATTTAATTTATCTCAATCAACTTGAAATAAATAAATTTAATTAAGAAACATTTTTCTTAATTATTTAAGAAAGCAATCTTTTAATTTTAAGGATTCTAATTAATTTATTTCAATCTAATTGAAATTAATTTTTATTTTCTAAAATTAAATTAGGAATCAATCTAATTATTATCTTAATTATATTTAAAAAAATAATCTTAATTTTGAAATTAAGATTTCATCTTAATTATTATAATCTTATTATATTAATTATCTAACATAATTTAATTATGAAAATAACTCTTTTAAAGGTTTACTTGATTCTAGTTATTGATTTGATAATTAATTTAATTTAATAATTGAATCCTTGAAAATTTAAACTATATTTTAAAATAATCCTAATAAAATAATCCTTCGAAAATAATTAGAAAATACCTTTTTCAAAATTTATAAGATGTTTAAACTAATTTAATTAAAATTAACGCTTAAGGCATATAAAAAAAAGTGCACATGCTAAAACCGTTTTTGTGAGGTTCGTGCAGTTAATGTGGAACGTTGATGGGAGTGTTCACAGAAAAGGCACGCGCCATTAGCGATTGACGCAAAAGCGCAGGTCCCAACGTGGGGCCCTATCGTTTTTACACAGGGCTAGGTCATCGTTTGTTGCCACTGCCGCTCTTCTTTTTTTCACTCCGCTGCTTCTCCAAATTGCTGTTGGCCTGTCTTCTCCAACGATGGCCACTAGTGAAGGCACCTACTCCAATCCATGTCAAAGCTGCAGTCTCCAGTTGCCTGAAGGCATTGGCAGCTCCACTGAGGAAACAGTTCTCCCCGCTCGTGTCGCAACCAGTCCTCACGTTTCTCCGGACGCAATAGAAAACTTATTCAATCACACAATACATTCATCCAGCCAGCATTCACATGGTGTTCCCAGATATTCAATGCCACAAAGACAACCAAAAATATAGATATCGCATAACTCTAGAAATTTCCAACTTTTCTAGGATTCCACACCTATTTTGGTATTCATAGTTTTTTAGATTCGCTCTCGGTCTTTTAGGCTTCTAAATTCTGTGTCTTGGAGTTAATTGAAATTTCCAGATCCACAAATTCCAGAATATGCACAAGTTGTTCCAGCCAACTTCTAGAAAAAGAAAAACATGAGTATGTTTGTATTTTCATAATCAAGAACAAAGCATATGATATTTTAATCAATTAAGCTTAATATGTATTCTAAAAATTCATTAATTAATTAATATTTTAAGCCTTGATATTTTTAATCAAAATCAAGAACAAAGCATATGATATTTTAATCAATTAAGCTTAATATGTATTCTAAAAATTCATTAATTAATTAATATTTTAAGCCTTGATATTTTTAATCAAATCAATAACAATCAAGAGAATTTAATCAAATTACAGATTTAAAATCGACTCTGATATCACTGTTGGAAAATCGGGATAGGATTTGATCTTGACCGTAGCGAAATAATTATAAATTTTTTTTGTATTTTGATTTCTCGAAAACTAAGATCACTTTAATTCTATAAAATAGTTAACAATTAAATCATAATAAAGAATATATCTTAATTCATACCTTATTCCGAAACTTGATCATATTCTTGTTGTATTTTTCCAACTATTTTTAAAATTAATTCATCTTAACCACTATAGTAGTACAAGTGTTGGTCTCTCATGGTATCCACAAAATAAGTTGAAAGAATTTTGTAATTTTTACATAGAGGACTAAGCAAGAAGTACTAGTTATAATCAGTTTTGAAAATCTTAGTAATTTAATTGAAATTAAATTTCAATTAAAAATAAATTCTAATTCTAATTAAATATCAATTACGCCAAATAAAATCCAATATCTCATATTGATCTTTATTTATTAAATACCTTATATTTAATCATAAAGTTTCTCAAACTTTATAATCAAATCCAACTTAATAAAAATATCTTTACTTTCTTCAACCTGTTCTTTATATGAGACCTGCTAGGTTCACAAATATATTGATAATGATTATAAATTATAATTATAATTCATAATTAAGATTAGATTAATTAAAACTCTTTTTAATTTATCTTTAATTCTGTAATTAAATAATCAATATTGGCGTCTAACAACATATCATGACCAACCAAATATTTAAGAATGTCAAAGTAGTTTTAACTAAGTTTTCCCTGCATGATTTTTTTCCATATAATTCAATACTTTCATCATACAATGTTTGGATTAGACATGGGTCATAAAATTAATGTCTACTCTACTTTAAATCCAATCATATTAGTTTCCGTCATTAACTATCAATTCAATTAATATCATTTGTAAACTATTTACAAAATGTCATTCTACCTTGGCCAAGGATTTCTCGAATCAATAATAATCGACAACAACAGAGTATTCTTGATCACTCAATTACCTCCATATAGTTCATGCTGCATCCAATGAAACCGATTGAATGCACTATGATTAAAATAGGTCATAAGTAGTACCAAAAAATAGCAATATCTATACAAGATAACTTTAGAGACCTTAACTCAAAGGATCATTTATGCAATCATCACAATGAGAATTTCCATATACATAAAATTAATATTCCAAATGGATTTTTCATATCAGGTCAGTTCAATGAACTTGTTCTCTAATAAGAACACACACGTCTATTTAAGTATCTTCGAACTTTAATTTATAAGATCAACTACTTCCTTTATAAAGAAAAACATAATGTGTGCTAGCTTTTTTACTTTCTATTAATATCCAGACTTAATAGAACAATGAGTAGGAACAATTTACGATAATATATAAATGCAATATAAATCTCTTAATTATAATCTCATTATAATTTCATTTGCAATGTATAATTATCTCATGAACTTTATCATATACATCTAAACATGTATAAGATAAAGCCCTTAAGGAGTGGTTGAGTTGGTAGAGTGGTGGACATAGAGCCAAAAGGTTTTGTGTTCGGATCTCCCTACCTTCACTCTCTCGATCGAACCTGTCGTATAGGGCTTGCCTAATGCAGAGTACCTGGTTGACGTGATTTGCAAGCTATTACGTCAATTCGGAGGTTTACCTAGTGCGGATCTAAAGGATAGCGGCAGTGGGTTCCTCCATTCCCAAAAAAATGTATAAGATAAAAATATTTTTAAATTATTTTGTCTCTAAATTACAATAAATCGGTTAGCTGTACGACATAAACTAACTCATAGCCTAGATATTTTTTTGGATTTGCCATCCATTTTACAATATTGTTGGTTTCTACACCTAGTTACCAACTCAGGCAACTTATACCTAGAACATTATGGTCGTTAGATAACTGTGGCTAGAGAAGTTAAATTTGGTTAAAAATACTCAGTATGACTAGGGTTGTTTTTAATGTTTTATAGACTCAAGACAAAGTAATAAAAGGGCCTCAATGAATTGACAATATGCAAATATGTAAACTTTAAAATTTGGTTACAAATACTCAGTATGACTAAGGTTGTTTTTAATGTTTTATGGACTCGAGACAAAGTAAAAAAAAGGGCCTCAATGAATCGACAATATGCAAATATGTAAACTTTAAAAGCATATTTTTATTATCAAAATTATATATATATATATATATATATATATATATACACACACACACACATAAGTAACTCAAGTCATAAGCCCACATACTCAACAAAATCCTAAATGGTTATAATAGTAGCTAACAACATCTTGTAAATGTCAGTAACAATAAAATCACTAAAAGTAGTAGCAACAACAACAAAATAATAGTAGCAACAACCAAACATCAATACCAAATTGCAAAACACCAAGAGAATTGTACTATCAAACACACAGTTGATCATGAAAAATAATTTCTTTGCACATTTATAGATGCAAAATCATTAATAATAATATCAAGATCAATATTGTCTAACATATAAAATTGCTAAAATATTTAACCTTTCTTATGATATTGATGATCTCAAGTAGGTTTTCAATAATTTTAACTTCAAAAAACTTCTCTCAACTGATGCTCCAGTCATAAGTACAAAATTTGATATTGGAAAACAATATATAGCTTAAACAAATTCAAGAATTTCAACTGATAACATTAACCCATTGGGCAAAGTCATTTGCAACATTTTTAATTAAAAAAAAGATCATCTAAATCCACATACAACACATTATCATAAGAAAAAGTAGTTGTAAAGTTAGTGCAACATTCTTTTAGTTTATTATCATCCAACGACCTCAACTTCTTTGAATAAAAATCAAAAAATACTTTCAAATGTTGTTAATTGTTCAAATATATTCTTCATCGAAGTAATTGCCATATCTACAACAACTGGAAGTGTTAAAAGAGAGGTGAGCTATTATATATGGCAGATAAAGATATGGTATGCCAATAAATGTACACTTTCTTTTAAGAAAATATCAAATATTACAAAAACGTCACAATTATTATCTTTTTTACAATTTTTTAGTACATACTTTTAAATAAATGCCCATCCATTCAAATCTAATTACTGGTGGGGCCATTACAACCTAATTTATCCTAGATGAGATCTTATCTTACTCATTTAAAAGTTTAATTTTTTTAAAGAATTCTACTCTCCAAAAATCATCAAACCCATAAGAGGGGTCATCAAAACTTTTTATTAAAAGCTAGAGTTTAAACAAAAAATCAAAAATTGAAATTCCAATTATATATTAGGATCAAATATTATTATACTAATGGAATATATCGTTGTTAATAAAGAAGTTAGCATATATCTCTAACAAATTGATCTCAAATTTTCTTTTTTTTTAGGTCTAATGTGCATGTGTGTATATTTATCATTCTTTTCTTCTCCTTTAACAAGATCGAAACATAATCGTTAGACTGCTCAATTCCGTAAAGCTTGAAATTCATAACAAAAAACTGAATCACAAATTTCTTTTCTATTTTTACAAGATAAAGTTCCAAGAAACTTTTTGGTATATATAAATATCTTAAAACAGATTTATTGACTTTTCAATTTCTAGCTATTTAATTAATATATTTATTAACTTTTAAATTTTCAACTGTTTTAAGAGATAAATTTATTAAATTTTAAATTTTCAACTCTTTTAATAAGTGAGCCTCTTATAAATCTAGGCCCTAGGTAAGGGCAGCTGAAACATGGAAGTTGGTAAGATTGCTCCTAAGAAACATCAGTTGTAAGAACGCCATGTTGACAATATGATAACTTTGGGAGAGAAGGAGTGTTATATCTTCATATGCTAACATTTTGGTTCCTTAAATAAGACTTGACAAGTTATATGACTAGATTTCATATTACCTGTTTACCCTAGATCATAACAGGTGGACAAAAATCTTTTTGTACATTATTAGAGTTATATGCTTGTGTCCATGATCCTCCTGATGTCTTAAGATGGATCAATTATTGTCATGTACCTCAAGAAACAAACATGTGATTAACATTAAAGATAGTTGTAATCTTTTACAGTATTCATTACAGGATTTACAAGCTCTGTTATAGATTTTACTCAACACTTTCTTTATTAAGGGAGTCATTAATTCTTGTATTTATAGGTTCATTATACTGATTGTAAATGAACTATGTGAACTACATTTTCTCATAAAACCTCGACGAGGATTCTATATCACATTGAATGATATCTCTAATACCAAAAGATTTGGTAATATATGGATAATTTGGCCATTTTGTGTCGATAATGATATAAAGAATCTCTCACTTTTTTGGATGATCCATTATATTAATCAACTAAATGTTAGAAAATTAGAGCATGATTTGATCCCTCGAGTAGCAAAATAATTACGAAGCAATTTTATATTGATATCTCAAAGTCAAAATTTCTTAAATTAGATAAATTATTAATAGATAAAATATAATAGCATATTAATTTTTATCCGTACTTTATTGCGAAGTTTGATCATTTTCTTATTGTTTTCTTTGAACCGTTTTTAAAACTAGCTCATCTTAACCACTATAATTGCATAAGTGTTTTACATAAGTGTTTGACTTCTAACAATATCTAAAGAACATATTAAGAGAACTCTACGACTGTTACAAAAAGAGTTAGGCAATGAATACTAGCTTACTTGGAGTCTAAGCCTTTTAAAATAAATTTTGGACATTTTTGTAATTTAATTGAAACAAAATTCCAAATGTCTAATCTAATAGATTAGTAGGTACATTATACACAATACTAAAGTCTGATCTGATTTCAAGATTTTAGTAATTTAAATGAAATATAATTTTAATTTTAGTTAAACTTTAATTAGAATTACAATTAATTCTTATTAAATATCAATTATGACCAAATAAGATCTAATATCCCATATTGATCCTTATTTATTTAATATATTATATTTAATTATAAAATTTCTCAAACTTTACAATCAAGTCCAACTTGATTAAAACACTTTTTTTCTCTTCACCCTGGTTTTTATGTATAATCCATTAGTTTATCCAATTTGTTAGTAATGGATATAAATTATAACCTTAAATCAAATTTAGGATTAAATGAATTAAACTCTTTTAATTTGTATTTTTTAAATTAAATAATTTATATCAATAGATCAAGATTGGTATCTAACAGTGAATCATAATTACCCCAATATTTATGAATATTAAAATAGTTTTGATTACCTTTTTCATACATATTTTTTTCATATAGTTCAATCCTTTCATCATACAATATTATGATTAGACATAAAATATATAATTAATGTCTACTCTATTTGAGTTCATTCACGCTAGTTTTCTACTATTAGTAATTAATTCTATTAATAACATTTATTTATTATTTATATAGCGTCATTATACCTTAATTAAGGATTTTCTAAATCAATACTAATCAAGAAAAATGAAATATTCTCCAATTATTTTAAGGTAGGGAATCATTTATTAATCACTCACTTATCTTCTTACTTTAATTTATAAAATTGATCACTTCTTTCATAAGAAAAAAGCATAATATATGCTAATTTTTTATGATCTTTTAATTTCTGCTTTTAATAGAACAATTTAGAGATAATAAATAGATATAATATGAATCTCATAATTATAATGTCATCTTAAATTCATTTGTAACGAATATTTATCTCATAAATGTTATAAGATAAATAATAATTTTAAATTATTTTATCGCTAAATTAGAACCAGCACTATAAATTAACACTACATGAAGCCAAAACTTTTCCATTGTTCGATTTGCATGGTACACAAATTGAAGGTTGTATAAAAATAATGATGAAAAAATAAAAAATCCAGACCTCACAACTGTGAGAGGAGTCCCCTTCGTGTCAGTGACCGCCTATAGGAAGCCGTAGTATCCAACACTTTTTCTTGGCTACTAAACTCATTTTTTTAAGTAAACACTTCTTAATAAATTTGTAGTTCGCAGCTAAGAATAATAATAAAACTAAGAATGAATATAACAAATAATAAAAATTAATATTATTATTATAATTATAATAATTTATTAAAAAATAATTACCATTAAAACAATGATTAATTTGTAAAAAATATTACAAAATAAAATTTTATTACATTTTAATTCATTAATTATAATTTAATAAATTATATTGTAATAAATAATTACGATATATTAATTAATTAAAATATTGTAATTAATTATATTATAACTAATTAATTAAAATATAATTAATTAATTAA
>JAOQMS010043738.1:0-11338 GCA_027563885.1 Erythroxylum longipes
GGCTTTTGATTTAATATGAAATTGCATAATTTTAAACTTGAATGTGGTTTAATGGTTTAATTCTATCCTTACCCATATGATTTATTGCTTCAATTTGATGAATTGCAAGAAATGTGGATGAAATTTCAATTGGGCAAGTGATTTTGCTCACTAATTGTTAAATTGTGATGATTTCGTGTACAATTAGAATTAATAGGTTGTTTTTATAGTTAAATGAAGTTGTTTCTAGTTTAATTTCATTTCAATTTTACATGAATTCAATTTTCAATTATGTTAATTTTAGGTAATTGTTAGATTCGTTGTGTTAATATCAATTTTAGGTTTAATTTCAAAATTTCATGGTTATATTTGTTTTATTTGTTAATTGCAATTATTTAAATTTAAATTTTATGATTAATTAGGTTATTAGTTAATTTTCTAATTTATTTATTTAATTCTTCATGTTAGATTATTTGTTTATAATTTTTCTATGTGTTTAATTTTCTTTTCTAGTGCGTTTTTTCACATTTTAACAATTTAGTAAGCATAAGAATAAGTGTGGGGAATAGTTATTTATGTATTTTGTCTAATATTGTCTCACATTTATTTAAAATTTTAGGCACAATGATGGGGTTGCGATGAGAAAAAGAGGCACTAAGGAAGAGACAAAGAGGAGAAGAGTCCTCTAAAGAACTGAGTGGAGCTCACCCACTGCAGCCATTAGAGTGACTTTCGATGTTACTCTTTAATGTTGTAACATATGAGGATCAGTATTAATAGATCGATGAAAAGAATTTGAGATCAACCAAAGCATTGATTAGGAGGCACTAGGTATATCAGTTTGGTCCAACAAGTTTGACACCTTATTGACGTTGGAATATGGACCTGATTTTTTAAGATCATGGAGCCCTCTTATTGGCTGATGCTCTAAGTGCTATTCACGTTCTTTACGGAGAAAGGACACTAAGATAACACGATCCAGTTCTGGTTTCCAGAGGAGATGATATGCATAAGCTATTCAGAGTTTTCTGTCATGATGGGGTTGTATAACCAATAGTTCATAGGAATGCCAGAATATGTAGCCCTCTCGATAGACTTCTCGTATGGGATGTCTTCTTATTAATTCTAGAGTATTATCAGCTAAGATGGCAATTATGACTTGAGCAAATCTATGGCATCATCTCTTTAACACCCAATCCTTAGATATATACATGGAATTCTAAGTTATATGCTAAGCAAGCAGGGTGATAACCATAGATTCGTCAGGAATTTGGACGTGTTCAACCTGTGGAGCATGAGTGAGCAGATGCCAATACATTTGGGGCATGCATTAGCCCAATTCAATTAGCCTCAGAGTGAGGACAAAAAGGTCAAGATGATATGTGTTAGTCCTTAAGTGATGAACCTTGCATAAAGGATGGTGGTCTTCGATATACTAT
This sequence comes from Erythroxylum longipes, assembly GCA_027563885.1. NCBI lineage: Eukaryota > Viridiplantae > Streptophyta > Magnoliopsida > Malpighiales > Erythroxylaceae > Erythroxylum > Erythroxylum longipes. Next base: position 1,419 of record JAOQMS010043738.1, read on the forward strand.
TAGTGATGCGAATGGTTGGTATTATGAAGATGCTGAATCCAGATGTGATGAAACAAATGTATATGGTACGTAGAAAACGAGGACCTATAGGTGACATCTACCACCTGTTTGGGGTTTCTGATCAATTGGCCGCATGGGAAGGAGATGGGGAACAACACATAATTAAGAATCCGCGGCAAGCGAGCTCATCGCCATCCCAGATGGGAGGAGTCTTATATGAGGAGGCTAGTGTGGAAGTGCGCAAGATGCTCACAACACACCTAAACCAATTAAAGATAGCTCGACTGGAGAATCACATAGGTTAGAATTAGGTATTCAATGTACTATCCAAGTACAACAAGCAGAGTTTGTGGAGAAGATAGAGTTGCTCGGGGCTCAAAATATATGCAAAGTAGCTTATTATAGATAGATGGCAGACTTATTAAGGCACCTGGTGGGCTATCTTGGAATGACTTTTCCATCTCCACCATCTGGATTGACTGCTTTATCTTTAGCTGCGCAACAATTTAAGATTGTATGACCCAAGGACCTTTCATCGACGAACATGCCAGGGTTGCAACAGGAATAAATGATGCTAATTTTGGTTTTCTCCTTTCTTTTTTACTTATTATTTATGTATTTTATTATTTCTTCCCTATGCTATTTTATTTTATCTCAATGTTAATACAATGTTATTCCCATGTTTCTTATTTATTTTCTTTATTTTGATTTTCTTGTATCTTTTTATCCTTTTTTGTTTATATTTTGCATGGATGAATGTATCTAATATCGGATGTACCCTTTATCAATTTCAAAACTCTATAATTCTTATTATTCAAGGCAATACCAATTTCAACCCTATCTCACTTTTTATGTTTTATTGATATTTTATTTATTTGTGCTTTTCTAGTGTGCATTGGGGACAATATACAATTTTAAGTGTGGGGAAGAGATTTCTTAAGCTTATGGTAATCTTTTTTTTAAATCTTATAAACTAATATCTCAAATTAGTTAGAATCTATCCAAACTACTAAAGATTATTGTTGATTATTGATTTGAATTAGTATGTAAAAAGATGAAAGTTAGAATATATTTGCTTTTATAAATTGTAATTTTAGTAATCATTGAGATAGTTAATTTGAATAAAAATTGCATATTATTTACACATATAGGACATTTTTGTGATTTTTTTCCTAAAAGCAAATACATCATTATTTTAGGCTCTTTTATTCTGTAATGTGTGTTACCATGCTTAGTTGGATAATTCTAGAACTTGCTTTTTATAATTCATACTGAGATCACATTTATTAAATTGGAAGCATTGAAATGATAAAGGCATTTAGGTTAAACTTTTGTTTAGCTTATTTTCTTGATAATTACCCCACCATATTTTATCCTTTAGAAGTAACCAATTTTGATATTTAGCCTTTTCTTTATTATAACCACATTATTAGTCTCTACATTATCTTTCTCTAAATTTTTTATTATTTTGAACCCTGAAGGTTATTTACATTTTAGTGATTGCTTGAAACTTGAAATTTGAAAATGTCCAATATTTCTTTAATTTTTGGTACATGATGAATGCTAAAGAAAAATGTGTTGAGAGCATAAAAAGTGAAAAAAAGTTTTGAAGTTATTGTACCAATGGAATTATGGTGTGAGGGACCTATATTGTGAAGAACTAAGTTTCTTTAATTTTGTTTTTGTAAATTTCCTTCAATATTATCACTTTTTTTAATTATTCTTATCACACCTTATCCTAATCTTCATTAAAACCTTATATTAAGACCTTCTGATTTTTGTTTCTAGTTTACTTATAAGTGGTGGAGATATGATTTTATTATAAGCTTATGGTTAATAATCCTTCTACGCATTGATTTGAGAGTTTTTACACTTTTACCCCTAAACACTTTGAGTGTATTGAGTGAATCCTTAGTGAGGGTATAAAAATTTATGCTTTTAATTTCAAAAATATTATCTATATGATTGCTCTTGATATTGACTTATGAAAGTTAGTTTTATAGTGACTTGAATCTAATTATTTGCAAATTTGATTGACATGATATGATGATTTAAAGTATGGATGGGCAGGCTGAGGTTAATAAGGGATAGGTGTTTATAAGATTGATGATTTAGATTTTTCTTTGCTTAAGGACAAGCAAAATCTTAAGTGTGGGGATGTTTGACAAACAATTATTTAACTATATTTATATAACAATATTTAGTGTGTTTTGCTTGTTATTTAATGGTTTGGTAGTATTTTGGTACTTATTTTGCTTCAAGTGTGCTTGTAGGAGATGATTGCCTTTATGGACTAAAAGGAGAAGAATTTGGATGAAATTGTGGCATAAAATGAATATTTGAAGCAACTTGGAGATATACAATCGTGTACAGTGACCATGGAAGTCTTAGTAAAAATGAGGAAATTTAAAAACATTGTTTTGGTTGTGTGAAGATACACACTCATGTAAGTTAACATACACAGCCATGTATGTTGCCCTGTAAGTCTCTATACCCATGTAAAATTGCAAATCTAGGTGTTTATGGAGATACACAATCATGTACACAACCATGTAGGTGATCGCGTATATCCCAAAAAGCCTAGTTTTTACTATAAAAGGATATTATCGGAGGTAGATTAGGAGGCCAAATTATAAGCATTTTTGTGTTGTAAGAAACATAGAGAAGAGGCGGTTCTAAACAAAAGATGAAAACATGAAGATTACATGCAAGATCCGATAGAGAGCATCATTAAATCCAAATTGCAAGAATACTCATTAAAAACAAAAGGGAGATTTATAACATGAATTCTTTGATTTCTATTTGTTCTTCTGAATATTTGTTATAGGGTTTGTTTTCTATGTGTAGGAACTAAATTTTTTAGTGCCTAGGGGTGATGAACCTTAAGTTATCATGACAATATGATTTAATCTTTTATTTAATGCAGTTTTATTGATTGATTTATTATGATTCAATTATGTGTTATATTCTTGAACTAATATATTCAAAATATTAGTCCATTATTTGATTTCATATGATTAAGATGGATAAATCCTTTTGTGTGAATAAATCTACTATAATTGGAAAGAGTTGCATGTAAACGTAGAGATATGTTAACATAAATCTTCTATATTAGGGTCACACCTAATAATGAAATTCATGAATCAATAATGCAATTTTGGGGGTTTTAGCTAGAAAGAGATTTCAATTAATGAAGCAAGAGTTCACGGTCCAATAATTGATAGTTTAATTGCATAATTAATAGTATTTAAAAATTCTTAGGGGGATTCATCACCTAGGTACTACTTTTTTTTTATATTGACTTTTCATAGTATTTTCCTTATTTGAGTTCATTATTGTGTTAATCTTAGTTTAGTTAGGGGGTGCTCTGTTCATGGGTTTGGGAATCAGTCAATGGGTATGGAATGAATACAAGTGGTTGGTTTTATATTATGATTATAAGAGATATATGTTTTTCAAGGAATTGTCCATACTCCCAATATTAGAGGAATGAGTTTCATTCCTGGTCTGAAGCAAGTGTCACCAGCGTGACAGCCTTTGTCATGCTAGTGACAAGAAGTGTCATAAGCGTGGGCGTGCCACTCTTTGTCATGCTTGTGACATACTTCTTTTTTTAAAATTAAATATAATTAAAATATAATTAATTAATTAAAATATAATTAATTAATTAATTCAATATAATTAATCAAAGTATACTTAATGAAAATATAATTAATTAATTCAATATAATTAATCAAAACATACATAATTACAATATAATTAATTAATTAAGATATCCTTAATTACAAAATAATTAATTAACTATATTTTTCTCTTTTTTAGCAATTAAATATAATTAATTAAAATATATTAAAATTTGAAGTAAAACAAAAATTTAACAAATTTATATTTCTAAAAAATTTAGCAAAATTTTATTTTCAATATTTTTAACAAACCAACTACTATCAATGGTAATGGTAATCATTCTTTCGTCTTAACCAACCATCACAATTATAATGATTATATCTATTCCCATTCCTCACTATATTCATTCCCATTCATATTACCATTTGACCATGTGAACTAACTGCCCCTTAGTTTAGTTTAATTTTTAATTAAATCTGCAACATGATTCGAGGATTAGATAATAGAAAAAGGGTTAATACTGATGCTTACAATCCTCGTGTGATCGACCCATATTTATTAGTGCTGGCTACAACTACATCGTATATTTGCAGTTAAAACTTATAATTTTTTATAAGTAAAATATTTTCAATCAGACACCCTACTAGAGTCTTTAAATATGGAATCATCTTTTACAAGTCTTAATAAAGGAATAGTGTTAGACAATTTTTTTAGCTTAACACTAACACATAATCTAGCATAACCAATTATTTTCCTTCGATTTGTTGTTTCATCTATGCATATAGGCTTGCCTATGTAGCTTTCTAAATGGATCAAACCTTTTATTGATTAATACTCAAAAGGCTTATTATGGATATTGATCTATATTAGAACATTCTTATGCTTAATATTTTCAAACATATACCTGTTTTCCATAATTACACGACTAGACTTACTTCAAGTATCTCATTTGCTCTAGCATTAGCTGAAAATTTAAACAAGATAATGTTATCATTACATAGCAACACTTGATTAAGTCATTTCCCTTTTGGAAAGGGGCATTTTCCCAAGAAAAACTACCAATGTTGAGGCCTAGCTTTTAGCTCCATCTCTCAAAGTCTTAAATGTAGGAGACACTATGGAGCAACCTTTTAGGTTAATAGAGGGGCAATACTGGAGGGTGGTCTTAATGCTCTGTCTTAAAACTTGCTTCCAATTAAGGTAAAAGTTGAGGCTAGGATAAGTTAGATATTGGATGTTTTGATAATTATTAAGTTCAGACAAACCAGCTTAAGGAAACTAGGGAACGATTGAGTAGTCTAGTGGAGGATTTAAAGGTGAAGAGGCAACATGGGAAACTCCATAAGATATGCATAAGAATATAATTGATGTAATTTTTGCAAACATTATAGATGAAAGCAATATGACTATTAGTGCTACGCAATGAACAAATAAAGTCTAAATAGGGTGTACAATTGACTCTCCAATAATTAACACTCTTGCAAGTTGAATAAGTCACTATCAAAGAAAAACTTCAATAAAAATTTGGGGAGGAAGATTCAAAATCTCCTCTGTTTTACATTGTAAACATCATCACAAGTAAATTAAGAGGACTTAACAATCCCAAGAAGCAACAACAACTCTATAACTATCTTTTACTTAAGATTCTATTTTTTTTGGTCTTTAGAGACTAAAATAGATGATCTTCAATTTCAAATTTTTTTATGGTTCATCCACATAAATGGACCATTATTAGCAATCATATAGAGTGTTATAATGGTATGATCATGATTTCTTACGACTTTGACCTTATCAAACTCTTTTATACTAGACATTAGATCAATTTATTCATTGTCAAGTTATACATCTAAGGAATTTGATAGGAATCAATATTACAATGAATTATATTTCTAACTCAAAGAATCATGGGGAACTTTGAAAATAATTAATGGCTTAACAAGTTAGGAGTGCAACTCTATGAATCATAATTCAAGACTTCAATTGCACACGCTCATATTAAGAAGTTAAAGGGGTAAGATCTGACATGAAACATTTAGTAAAGATATCATAAATTGCTTGGGTCAAATTGGAGTATTTGATTTTATATTCAATGGGAACTTTCTTATATAAAGTCATAGTGGAATTAGCTCTTAAAGAAGAAACTAGATAGGGCTTAGGTTAAAGGTAGTTGACTCATAAGATTTCCAAATAGTTATATAAACTCCAGCAATCCACTTTCATTAGACCATTCACTTATTGAGATCATGCAAAATGATATTCCAATGAAAAGGAATGTTCTAGTTATGTTCAATAATTATATGGTCAATACCCTATACTTTAAAGAGCAACAATAAGGGGCTTAAGTAAGAATGAAGTTAGATTTGAAGCTTTTAAATGTGTGACATGACTAAGGGCCATCAAAGAAGAAATAAAAGCCCTCAATAAGATAATTATAGAAACAATAGGATTGCTAAGAAAGAATCCCTCTAAACTTTTAAAAAGGACTAGGAATTTCCAAATTTGAATTTAGGAGATGACTTTTGAAAACAAATTGAACAAACAAGTTTTAAGTAAATACTTAGAGGCATTAGAGCTGCATCATTCTTTACTTAAAGAGAAAGTAAAGATCAATTAGATGAGGGAAAGGAAAAAACGCACAATGTTTTTTCATATTGTTGTATTTATAAGAAGGAATCACAATTCAATAGTATCTTTACAATCCCTAAAGGGCACGTTAGTAGCTAAACAAGAAGGCATCAACTTGATTTTCTCTTTAAGATATCACAAAATTCATTCCATAGGGAATTAAATTTGACGAAACATAATCCTTAACAAGTCCTTTCTTGATTTTGGATATAAAAAATTTTCTTTTCATACTAAGACTCGACAAGGCATCGAGACCAAATGGATTCAAGGCTTATTTCTTTCAAAAACCTGGCTACTTATAGGTATCTCCTTAATCAACATAATACAATAGCTTTTCTCCAATGTGATTCTCTTACTTGAGCTTAAAAGAATTCATGTTTGTCTCATTCATAAGACTCCTAACCGTTTTACCTTAGCTAATTATAGGCTAATATCTTATTGTAATATTTTTTATAAAGTTTTATTCAATATTTTTGTAACTCTCCTTAATCAATTCTTAAAAACATAAGCAACCTTTTTCAATGAGCCTTTATTAAAGATATATTACGGATAAAATTCTTATAATTTAAGAGCTTTTAAGAAATATCACATAAGTTTGGAAATCAAAAGTTATGGTTTTAGAGTGAATTTTAACTTGGCTTTTGATGCACTAAATTCGAGCTTCTTATTTATTACTGTGGAGGCTTGATACTTTCCACTAAAGTTTGTAAAATAGATATCTTATGTGTCTTAATAGTGTCATATTACATTTTCATAAATAGTGAACCTATATACCATTTTAAAGAAGCCAAGGCCTTAAGGCAAAGGTATTCCTTATCCCTCCATTTATTCAATTTATATATAGAAATTATTACAAGAATCATTAATCATAAAAGGGTGCAAGAGGCCAAGTTCATGTTTCATTATAAGTGTGAAAATCTCAAAACCACAAACCTTTTTTGAGTAGAGTATTTATCACTCATTTATGGAGCTACCTTTAATTCTATTATAATGCTTCATAGATCACTACAAGACTTCAATCGACTTTCAAGAATTAACATTAACTCAAACAAGAGAAACTTCTTTATTTTTAAATAATGTAAAAGTCTTAAAGAGTATATTAGATCAACCATTAGATTTAAATAAGAGGAGCCTTTTTTTAGATATATGGGCATTCCTATAATAACCGAAAGATTATCTTATATGGATTGCCAAACTCTAATAAAATTTATCTAGAAGAAGTTAAGGAACTATTGCAATAGAACCCCTTACCTCACTGTTAGACCTCAATTGATCATCTTAGTTCTGAACTATCTTCACATATATTGGATCTCATATGTGCCTCCCTATTAATATAATCAAAACCATTGAAAGATTAAGGAGGAACATCCTATGGTTTAAAAAATACAAAAACTTTATAGCATCCAACATTAAATGGTCAAATATCTATAAACTAAAATGTCAAGGTTATGTGGGAATTAAATAGGTAAGAGCCATAAATAAGGTTTTGTTTATCCTTTTTATATATGTAAGAATCACTTTAATCTAAAAGATGAATTAAAGCAAGTTCTAAAGATACATTCATATAGATAAATGCCTAACATTTTAAAAGTAGATTGATAAAGATGTCCCAATCTCTTATGGCTTAAAAGCTCATAAGGTTAATTAATTTACCAAAAAAATTTCTACACTTCACTTTTAAACTTACTGTCAATGTTAGTTAAACGTAATATCTCAAGTTAATTCAAACACTAAACACATATTATTCTCATCCTCAATTGGTTTAACATGACAGCATGTGTAACAATTTAATCTATTTGGAAAAAATTAAAAGAGAACTTTCCAATTAAACATATCCTAATGCAAATTCCTCCCCTAGGCATAAACCCTATGTTTTCATCAATATAAAAACTAAAAAATGCAAACTGACAAATAAGAATAACTAATAATGAAATAAATGATATAAAATGAGAGAATATAAAAGAAAATATGATTTCTTAGGTTACCTTCGATTCAACCTTTGTTTATTATTATTAGTTGAATCAATGCCTTCTTCTTTAATTTGTTTAAAATTTCTATATTCTCTACTTAGAAGCCTTTATGGAAAGGTTTAAATCCTATTCATAGAACACATTTTCCTTTTCATCCCCCTTTCATCCATCATAGGTGAATTGACAAGCCCCTCTCTTAAAACAACTAGGCAACCTGCCCGACACCCCAAAGTGACCCTTTAGTCAATATCTGATCCAACTAGAAAGTTCTCGTGGAGCTAAGCCTATTACTCTTTTTATCGAAAAGCTTTAACTCAACATTCATAAATATAAACAGTGGAGTTTTTTTTGAAATCATTTTTATTAAAAATTCGACAACACAATGACTATATATTGACATTCCCACAATTTTACAAAGCTAAATGTAACATCCCGTTTCCATACAAAGGGTTGAACCATAGAAACTGGTACACGTTAATGAGGTTTGAGAATTTTAGAGAATTTTAGAAATTTTCTGGAAATTTTTGGGGTGTTACATTAAATATCCCTGGCATCCTTTACGAAGCATTCTACTAGCTACCATGGCAGTTACTATAATAGTGGGAAGTACTTTCCGTATCCTATAAAATATCACCTCCGGTTTTCCTAATCAATTCAGCCTAAGCTCCTTTTAAAAAAATCCACATCAAAATCCTAGATATCCAATATGATCAGACTTTCTGAAAATTCCTTACCCTCATTCAGTATTCTACTATCTACAGACACTCTTTCAACGAAAAGTGAGTTTCCATCTAGGATGGAAACTACTATCCCATCATCTAATAACTAAGGCTCAACACTCAATTTTGTAGAAAAAGTAATAGACATAAAAGAATTTGTAGCACAGGGATCTACTAAAGCATGCATCATGATCAAAAATGGTAATTATATTGGTGACTATATCTGGTATGGCATCGGCCGCCTAATGAGTGACTGTAAAACTTGGGCCTGTGCATAGGATCTACTTGCCTGTCCTGTATAGGCTACTTCCCTACCCACAAAACCTCCATCAGATGCAGTAAAAATCGATCCTCTAGTCTGAGAGCCCTGACCTCCCTATCTGTAACCCCCTCTAGCTCGTGGAGGTGCTAAAGATCCAGCCACTGACCTCTCTGTGGTGACTAACTATGAACAGTCTCTAATAAAGTGGCCCTACTGACCACAGTGGAAACAACCTATCATGTTCATTCGACATTCACCATTGTCTCTTTCCGCAAGAAGCATACTCTAATAATAAGGTACTAATGTTATGAAAATCTCTGGAATTAGTGGGTGAGCCAAATGTTAGACCCCATTTTCGGAGTCCAACTCCTACTTTCTCTGATACCACAAATGTTAGACCCCATTTTCGGAGTCTAACTCATATTCGGAATATAGATATCCTAACCCAACATTTAATCGAAAATCTCATAATACATTAACATCATACTCTTTAATAGATTAAAGACAACTAACTTTCATCAATCACAACAACCTTATCTTTCCTTTTTTTTTGTACATCTAATTTCAACTCTCATTATCTATACATAATCCATATTTCATTAACATCATAATTGCAAGGTTTTATAACTTCTATGGGCATTCAAAGCCGTAATACCAAATTTCACAAAATCTCAAAATACATAAAATACTAAAACTAACAATACTTGAAATGTAACTAAC
>JAOQMS010043739.1:0-11337 GCA_027563885.1 Erythroxylum longipes
CTTCTGTGATGACGTCATCTTCTTCTGTGTTTTGCTTCTTCTATTTTTCATCTATACCTATCTTCTGTCCCATTTTTAACCCCTTCGAAGATAGAATTGGCCTTAGAAATCTTCACAAAAGTTGTATATATTGGAATCCCCTTTCAAAACATATAAAGAACACCTTGATCCGATCCCTTTGGAGAAAGTTATGGTGATTGTCAAATATCCTCTGTGTTACTGTTTCTAAACTTCTTCTGTGTTACTATTCATTGCACATCTTCTGTCCTACGTTTGACCCTTCAGAAGATAAAATTGGCCTATGAGGTCTTCATAGAGTTTGTACATCTTGATGCCCTCTTTTGAATCATATCAAGAACAATTCAATCCGATGTATGTAGGAAAATTTATACTAATAGCAAAACTTCTTCTGTGATGAGGTCAGCTTCCTCTGGGTGACGTCATCTCCTTCTGTAAATCATGTTATTCTGTGACTCATCTTCTTCCGTAAGGGTGCATCGTTTGTCCTTCCATAAATGAACTTATATCCATTGCACCCCCTTAAGGTTACGAGAGACCTGAGAGAGTGCCATACAAAGAGGCTAATAAGAATTGAATCGTGATATTGATGGTTTACAATAAGTCTTGATAAGAGAGAGAGAGAGTGAGGTTATGAAGAGACCCGAAATCGCCATTGAACATGCATCGTGCATATTTTATATACATTGATATGTTTAGTACATTTTTACAAAAAGTGATAATTGTGAATGTGTTTTGTTTGTTTTAGAGGAGCACGTCGGACGACAGTTGGACATTGCCGGACCATCTAGGCAATAGCTTCTGGGAGCGTACTGTGAGTCAACCTAGATGTCTTCCTAGGATTGATTTGATTTGTGTGCATCTTGATTCTGTCAAACTTCCAATATTATTGAACTGTTGTGTTCTGTTTCTAGATTCCGAACCTGAGGTCCGAGGAGTTTAATAGTTGGGCATGTATTGGGAGTGTTTTGATGTGATATGAATTTAACTTTTGCCTCTCAATGCCGGACTGGGGTCCTATGATTATGAAACCATCATCTAAACATTTGTATAAGATTTTGTGTATGACATATTCAGAAATTGATACATTTCATAAAATGCATACTCAGATAAAGGCGTTGTGACTTGAGATGCCAGTTTGAAGCGCTTCAACGTAGAGCTTTGCTCCGTGATCTATATGTTCTGTACGTCGAGCTATACTCCATGAATTTGTTCCGATTGAGCCCTATGGGCCAAAACTTTGTATGTGTTTGTGAAAGGCACTCAGTCACAACAATAAGAGCAAATATGAGTCTCATGCATGTCCCATGCAAGTACGTGCGCAATGTTTGAACGATATGTAAGTTGAAATAAATGATCTTTTGTTATGCTAATTTCTGAATACATGCTTATTTGTTTGGATGAACAACTGTGAAATGTGTGTGGTATTTGTGTGATCCGGTGAATTCATCAATGATGGTTCACTCATTGAGTTCGTAAAACTCATCAAAATTTGCACCGTGGCTTTCAGGTACGAGACGGGAGTCCTAGGTTATAGTCAAGACATAATGTTTTCGTGAATAGAGATATGGATCAGAGGTCTGTCGAATGACTCCCGAACTGACTCCCAATGGAACATAGTTATTGTCATTTTGTAATTTTCTTAGAACCTGTGTAGAGTTTTGTAAACAATCGTTAAGAAAAACAATGTATGTTTTATCAGTGAATGAAGTGAACATTTCTGAGAGAAAATGATAACGATTTCGAGTATGTTAGATGATGTCATGTGTGAGTTAGATGTGTTTATACCATTATCGTGAGTTATGTTCCTAAAAACTTAGGTGCATACCCTATGATAGTGGGATGTTATAATGGAGGCTTAATTCCCTTTATATAGTCCAAAAAATTAGGTTTAATGAAGTCTTGCAGATTGCCTTTGATTCAATTCCCACGTCCGTGGGAATCTACATGATTCCCATGAGTGTGGGAATTATAGGCAGAAACTTTCTGTCTTGATTTCCCACGTCTATGGGAATTTGCCTAATTCCCACGAAATGTGGGAATTGGTCCTAGGTGTGATCCTCTTGTCTTCTCTTCTATGCTCTCTTGTTCATCCTCCAACTTGCTTCCTCTCCTTTCTTACACAAAAATAAACAATTCTTATCCTCAATTAGCATCCAACACACAAGAACACAATAGAAATCAAACTTAATGAAAGCATACAAAATGAATCCTAAACTAGAACAATAAAGAACAATTATTCTAGAAAACACATGCCAATTACCTATAAAAACATATTCTAATGCACACCTATCAACATCCCCACACTTGAATCGTTGCTTATCCTCAAGCAAAATAAATACAACCAATCAATTCAACCACTTCATTTTTGCCAAGATCACAACAAACAATCCCTCAAATTCAAGCCAACTCAAATATCAAGTTAATGCGTATATCATGACTACTTTTTTCATTGGTTTACACAAGCTGCTAACTCACAATTGACACAATCAGTCAAAGATAAGTAAAGATGCAAAAATGAATCTTTCTCACAGTTTTCACTTATTTCGCTCAAGTGTTTAAGGGTTAGTGTTTCACTCAAACTTCCTATAGGAAACTACACTACCATAGGCTTGTTAATACACCAATTCTCCTCTACAATGATTGCATGCATAAATAGATCAAAAGGACTTATTTAGGGTTGTAATGTGGTAAGGGTTAAGGTGGGTCAAAAGAAATGGAAAAGAGGGTTAAGCAGAAACATTAATAAAGTAAAAAGCAGATAAAATTGGGATAATCAAAACATACTCCGAGATATACCAATATAACCAATATTCTGTACTTATTGATGCTACTCACTTGTTCTTCATTTTTCTTTTCATTTTTTTTTCATTTTTCTCTCTTTTTGTTCACACATGGAAGAACTATGAATCAAAACTAGAACTATATACAATGTAGTCCACCGGTAGAAATATACTCAATTTGTCTCGGTAAATATTTCACTCAATCCCAACTAATGTTTTACTTTATACTCTATTAAGCTTTTGAAAGGATTGGATAATGGGGTTTATGTTTTTTTTAAAATTTGGGTGTTTTTAAGAAAAAAAGGTTAAGGCTCAATAGGGGTAGCAAGGGATAATCATGGGTAGGTCGTTTATGTCAAAGGTTAACACAAAAAGGGCCTAGATCATCTATACTAAGCATGTATCCAGTAAACTCAAACCAATTCAAAACAAGTTTTGAAGGTAGTAACCTAAGGAAGTAACACTCAATAAAAAAATGAAATGACTATGAATGGAGTCATATGGCTCAATCCTTACTTTGGCTCAATTGAAAACTCATTATGCATCTTTACACTACCTCATTGTTCATATGGCAATTTATAACTAAGCTTATGCAACCAACTATGTTTCATTACTCTATATGGTTCACTTTCTACTTAAAGGGCCTAATTTAAGTTCAACCATGCATTCAATCTAATTCTAACTACATGGCAGAATTTTCATGGCAATATTTATTAGAGTGATTTAAATGTGGTTCCATTGCTGACATAAAACACATATAATATGCCTAAATATGCATCCTATTTAACAAAATGCAAACTATGTAAGCAAGTTAATGTCACCTTCCCACACTTAAATTTCACATTGTCCTTAATGTGACAAAGCAAGAACCAAATAAAGGGAAATGACATCAAACCATAAAAAGAAAATGAAATTAAACCGAACAAAATAAATTAACCAACGTCTGGTATGAGAACAAACAGAAGATAATGAATTCAAAGCACAATTAAGGAAGTTGAAACTAAACAAAAATAAATACAGCATGCTAACAACTAATATGAAATCAAATACATATAAAGGAAAAAGCATTCACACTCACGAAGTAACAAACAAAAACTAAAAGGTTAAGGGAAAAGAAAAGTTTATTTCGATGGTGCTGGTAAAGGTGTTGGCGAGGGAGCTTCAAAGTTATTCCTTTGACAGAAATTGAGGAACCGTTTCTTCAAACTGCACTGCTCTTTGTGAACCTGCCGCATTTAAGTGCCAATTTCATTTATTTGGGACATCATTTGTTGCTGACCAAAGGTGACCTGGTATAATAGTTTGTGAAGTCAATTTACCCCCGTTGGTGCACTTGGTTCCTCCTTTACTGTTGCGTCCTTTAGTTCCTGAGCTGCCTGGGATGTAGATGGTTGGGACGCAGCTGTATTGATTTGTCTCCTATGCTTAAACACGGTACGTGTTTAATGATTACAGAGTTCCATGGAATGAACCTCCACAATCTCGAGGTGCCTTAAATATTAAAAATATCATTGGGCGTTGTACGTACCTCTTCCAAATTGTGATAATGACACTGATAATTGACCTAAAGATTCTAAAAGAAGTATTGATTTTTACTTTATGATCCATGCACCATAAGAAAAAAAGTTCTTTAGCCGAACATTTACTACTCTCGGTTTTATTGAACACATTTAAGCACATGTATTTGTGCAACAGTAAATATTCGGCACTACATATTAAAGCGTTCGGTGCATTTTGTGAATTGAAATGATCCTCTCCCGTTAAAATATTCTAATATGAGTCAGCATCAAAATCAGGATGGTCATCCAGAACTTTTGTATTTTGAAAATAAAATAGATGATGCATAACACTGAAATCCAGTTTATATGGATCACCGAATAATCGAAACCAAAAAACAACCATTTTCGGGGTATATTGGACAGTAGTCAAAAATTCAATTGTCATCATAGGATGAACATTCATGTCGCACCGTATGAAACTATTCCATCCTATATTGTTGGCTAACCTCTCAATTCTTGTCCTTACTCCTATGTTTTCTAACAAATCAAAATTAAAATACCTAGGAGGGATTATTTCCCTATTTTTAAAATCAAGAAAGCGCGTACCTTCTTCTTTCGAGTAAATTAGGAAAGGAGCCTGATAAGTATCCACTAAGTTTGTTTTACCTTCACTCGAGACTTGTTGGCGCATTATATTGATTGGTTTTCGAGCCATCATTTTCTTCGGTGCCATTATAGAAGAGAAATCTGCAAGAATAGAGAAGAGAGAGTGAATTTTGACCTAGAGAGAGAGAGAGCAACAATCTTAACTAAATCTTTGTGTTTTTGAATGAATAATGCATGAAGACATGCAAGAACGTAAGACTAATGAAAAAGAATGAGAAACATACCAAGAATCTAGATGAAAAATGAAGAGTTTTTTAAGAGGAGGAAGAGAGAAAGTCGTGGGTTAGAGAGGGAGAGTACAAAAAATTTGAAATGATAAAGAGAGAAAGAAGGTGGAAATTTTCAAACCCCCTTCGGATGGAATTCCCATGGGTGTGGGAATCTGCATGACTCCCACGCTCATGGGATTCTTCTCTAGAAATTTTGTAGAGAAGATTCCTACGTCCATGGGAATCCACCTAATTCCCACAGGCGTGGATTTTCTCTTTAGAAACTTTCATGAGAGGATTCCCACGTCCGTGGGAATTACCCCAATTCCCACGAACGTGATCCTCAAAATTCCAAACCTTCTTTCAAGTGTAATTTCATTCTCTATGATTCCAACACCTATAAGAACATTGAGATCATATCAAAAGAAAAGAAATCGAAATTCAATCACACCAAATTAAAGTCTATCCAATATAACTAAACAGTAACACATTAAAATAAATCGAAGAACTAACTAAGTAAAACCACTAAAAAGAACTACACATGCTAAGTTAGAGTCATTAGCTTGACCTTTCCTCATAAATTCATGAGCAAACATAAGATAAGAAACAGATAAACTCCCTTTCTTGTGGATATGTCCGTCTATAGTATGACTTGTAGTGATGCTCATTGACTTTGAATGATTCTCCCCTGTCATTTTCCAGCTCTAACGCTCTATGGGGAAATGTTTAAAGAACTGTGAAAGGTCCACTCCATCTTGACTTGATTTTACCCGGAAATAGTTTAAGCCTTGAATTAAACAAAAGCATTAAGTCTCCTTTTTTGAATTCCTTCTTTTTGATGTAGCCATCATGCCAATTTTTTGTTCGTTCTTTGTATAACTTGGCATTTTCAAAGGTGTCATATCTTAATTAATCTAACTTGTCGAGGTGTAACAATCACTTTTCTCCTGCCAAATTCCAATCTATATTCAATTTTTTGATCTCCCAATAAGCTCGATGTTCCAATTCTAATGGTAAGTGACATACCTTACTATATACAAGTAGATATGGTGTTGTACCTATTGGAGTCTTAAAAGTTGTTCGATATGTCCATAGGGCATTGCCTAATTTTGTTGACCAGTCTTTTCTTGAACTATTCACTGTCTTTTCGAAAATCCTTTTTAGCTCTTTATTCACCACTTCCACTTGACCACTACTTTACGGATGGTACGGGTTAGCAACTCTATGATGAACATTGTATCTTATCATAAGGTTCTCGAATGATTTATTGATAAAGTGACTTCCCCTATCACTTATGATTGCTCTAGGCATGCCGAATCTAATAAAAAACTTCTTAATGAACTTCTGAATCACTTGCAATTGTTGGTTGGGGTAGCAGTCGCTTCAACCTATCTAGAAACATAATTAACTCCAATCAAGATATAGGTATTGCCTTCAGAGGTTGGGGATGGTCTTATGAAGTCCAAACCCCATACATCAATTATCTCCACCTCCATTATATTCGAAAGTGGCATTTCATCACGTTTTGATATGTTGCAAACTCTTTGACATCTATCGCATTTGAGCACAAAATCTCAAGCATTCTTGAACATAGTTGGCTAATAAAATCCATACTCCAAAATTCTTGCAGCAGTCTTGTTAGCTCTATAATGTCTTGCATACGGCGAGCTATGACATTGAGTTAAGATCTCAGGCATTTCATCTTCAAGAACACACCTGTGAATTAAGCTATTAGCACTGATCTTATAAAGTACAGGTTCATCCCAAATATAATGGTCGCATTGAAATAAAAATCGCTTCCTTTGTTAATACGATAAATCAAATGGAAAAATACCACTTGAGAGGTAGTATGCAATATCTGCAAACTAACGGAGAAAAGGGTTATTTACCATCATCAATGTCTCGTCAAGGAAGCTTTCTTTGATATCCTCTTCCTTGTCATGTTGTCCAACTTCGATTCGGGATAAATGATCTGCTACGACATTTTCTGCTCCCTTTTTTTCTTTGATCTCAAAGTTGAATTCTTGAAGTAGGGATACCCATCGAATAAGCCTAGCCTTGGCATCCCTTTGGTGAAAAGGTAATGCAATGCTACATGGTCTATAAACACAATAACTTATGAACCTAACAAATAAGAACAAAATTTTTCACAAGCAAATACCACTGCAAGAAATTCTTTTTCAGTAGTTTTGTAATTCAATTGGGCTTCTGTCAATGTCTTGCTTGCGTAGTAGATAGCATGTAGCCTCTTTTCCTTCCATTAACCTAGCACACACCTAACAGCATTGTCACTTGCATCATACATAATCTCAAATGGGAGTGACCAATCCAGCGATGTCAGAATTGGTGCTGTTATCAATGCCTTCTTCAACCTGTTAAACGAAGTCCAACAGTTGTCATAAAAAATAAAAGGCACATCTTTTACCAAAATATGAGTCAAAGGTTTTGCAATAAGGGAAAAATATTTAATGAATCATCTATAAAACCCTACATGACCCAAAAAAGCTCGGACATCCTTAATATTAGAAGGAGGTGGTAATTTTTCAATTACTTCTGTCTTAGCTCGATCCACTTCAATCCTTTTGTATGAAATCTTATGGCCTAACACAATTCCCTCTTAGACCATGAAATGACATTTTTACCAATTTAGAACTCAATGTTACTCCTCACATATTTGGAGCACTTTATCCAAGTTTAGCATACATTTATCAAAAGACTCCAAAAATAGAGAAGTCATCCATAAATACTTCCATAAAGTTTTTGTTCATGTCTGCAAATATGGCCATCATGCACCTTTGAAATGTAACAGGTGCATTACATAGACCGAAAGGCATCCTTCGATATGCAAATGTTCCATATGGACATGTAAAAGTGGTCTTCTCCTAATCTTCCGGATATATAAATATTTGATTGTACCCTGAATATCCGTCCAAAAAGCAATAAAAAGAATGACCAGCCATTCTTTCAATCATTTGATCCACAGAAAGTAAAGGAAAGTGATCCTTTTTGGTGGCCAAATTTAACTTCCTATAGTCAATGCACACTCGCCATCCTGTGACAGCCCTAGAGAAGATCTTTTCCCCTTCTTCATTTTCTATAACTGTCAAGACACCCTTTTTGGCGCACATTGTAGTGGACTCACCCACTCACTATCTGAAATGGGGCTAATTATTCCTGCATCTGGAAGTTTTACCACTTCCTTCTTTACAACTTCTTGCATATTCCAATTTAATCTTCGTTGTCTTTCTCTTAGAGTTCTACACCCTTCTTCTAAGTTGATCCTATGCATCACCACATTAGGGCTGATCCCCCGAATATCAGAAATTTGCCACCCTATAGCTTTCATCCTTTTCCTAATCGTCTCCACCACTTTCTCTTCTTGTTCACAGTTTAATTCATTTGAGATAATGATGGGTAAAGTGGTGGTTCTTTCCTAAAAAAATATCACAAATGAGCAGGTAAAGGTTTAAGCTCTAAAATTGGAGGTTTAACTATAGAGGGTGGTGTAGGTGCACCAACCTTTTCTAATATTTCGAGCTCCACTTCCTCATATACATCCTCCTCCTGTTCTCTCTCATCTGTATGTTTTTCATCAAATTCATGGACCTCCTTGATGTCCTTTACACATTCATCTATCACATCAATTTTTATACACACATTTCCATCCATTGGTTTCTTAAAAGATTTTGTCATGTTAAACTCAACCTATTCATCAATAATTCTTAATACAAGTTTCCCTTCGTGCACATCTACTAATTCCCTACTAGTATTCATGAAGGGCCTACCCAGAATCAATGGATAATTCTTATCAGCTTCAAAATCTAACACAACAAAATCAATAGGAATTATAAACTTATCCACTTTTACCGATACGTCTTCCATAACTCCAAATAGTTTTTTAATTAATTAATCTGCAAGTTGAATCAACATCGAAGTTGGTTTGACCTCTCCTAATCCCAGTTTCCTGAAAATAACCAAAGGCACCAAGTTAGTACTTACACCTAAATCGCATAAGCATTTGGAAAATTCAAACTCTCAGACAACATATAGAATAGTAAAGCTCCCTGGATCTTGCAATTTTGAAGACCTCTAACTTGAGATAATAGAACTGCAGTTCTCTGTCAAAGTAACTGTCTTATTGTCTTCCCATGTACGCTTATGCGTGAGTATATCCTTCAAAAATTTTGCATGTTTAAGCATGCACTCCAAAGCTTCTACTAATGACAAATTAATCTGTAGCTTCTTCAATTATTCTAAAAACATAGAAAACTAAGTGTCCACTTGATGTTGTTTTACTCTCAGTGGATACGGAAGTTTGGGTTTGTATGGTGATGGCGGTATATAGGACTTCCCTTCTTCTTCTTCTTTTTCATCAATCTCTTTACTTTTTTATTTTTCTTGGTTATCTTTTCATACGTTTAGCTCATCCATTTTCTTTCCACTTCGAAGTGTAATAGCTTTGAGTTCCTTCCTTGGGATGACCACAGTATTGCTTGATAAGATACCTGTGCTTTAAGAAAATAGAGCATAAGTAAGTTGACCTACCTGCACCTCCAAATTATGAATCGATGAGGCATGGTTCTTCATGATTTGATCAAAAATTTCCTCCATCCTCTTATGATTCTTCTCTTGACTTGCATGCATCCTTTTGTGATTCTCTTCTTGTGCTGCCAGCTTGGCATCAAACGTTTCCCTAAATTTGTCCATTTTACTTTCCAATGATTGAATTCGATCTTGTTAGAATCCTGGCAGTCCTTGTGGTCTTTACTGGACACTTGCATTATTATTACTCAAAGAAAAATTCGGGTAGTTTTTCTAACCCGGATTATATGTGTTAGAGTATGTGTTATTACCTCATTGTGGCTGGACTAGATAACTTACCTGTTCAATCCCACTAGTTCCTAATAAGAAATAGTCTGTTGAGCTGTGGTTGTTCTCCCCACACAGCTCACATTGTGTTTGCATTGCCTTAGCTGCTGAGGTGGACGCCCCTTGCATGTTGCTTAGGTGCTTCATCAAGACCATAATTTGAGCCTGCAATGTAGTAACCAAGTCAATAGGTATCATACCTTTTTGTTCCTTCTGTCCTTGTCTACTCCTCTCACTCAACCACATGCGGCTGTTACTTGCCAATTCCTCTAACAAATCATGTGCTGCTTCTACCATCTTCCTCATTAATGAACCTCCGACTGTTGCATCAATTGTACCCCTTGTGCTCGGATTCACTCCATTATAAAATGTTTGAAGCAGGAATTACTTCGGGATGTTATGATGAGAGCAACTCCTTTGAAGTTCTTTAAATCGCTCCCAAGCTTCGTAGAGAGATTCTCTGTAACTAAGTTGGAAATTTGTTATTTCCTTTATAATCCTTGTCGTCTTTGTTCAAGGAAAGTATTTTGTGAGGAATTCTTGAGCAAGCTGCTCCCAAGTTGTAATCTGGCCTGGATTTAGAGAATTGTACCATGCTTTAGCTCGATCCTTCAATGTGAATCAAAATAGTCGCAACTTCACTGCATCATCAAACATTCCGTTGAATCTAAATGTGCCATAGATCTCCAAAAAATTTGCAATGTGGGCATTTGAATCCTCGTTGGATAACCTGTAGAACTGCACACTGTTTCGAAGAATGTTGAGTAGCACTGGCTTTTTCTCAAAGTTATTTGTTAGAACTATCGGCCTCGCTACTCCTTAAGGACTAAACCCTGGCCTCATGAAATCCATGAGTGTTCTTTCTGGTCCTCCTTGCTCTCCTTCTTCAGCCATATTTTGATCTGAGAAATTTAAGCGATTTGCCCTTCTTATTTCTCTTTCGTGCTTCTTAATGTGAGGGAATTTGTTTTCAATAACTTCTTTCATCCTCTGTACACTCCTTGTGTTCATGCACCTGCAAGTCCACAAGGTAACGTGTCAAAACTCTTAAATCAAAGTAATCTAAATTAAACAAGATGGTAAACAATCAATCCCCGGCAACGGTGCCAAAAACTTTTTGATGGATTGTAAAACCTATCTAATTATTTTACGCTCAAAAACTACAAGTGAACGGGTCATGACTTGTAGTTAGAAAGAGTGGATATCGATCCCACAAGGATTGATGCCCAGACACTACTTAATTTAGAAAAGACTTTGTTTAAGAAATAAAATTGTTTAATGCAATTAATCTAG
>JAOQMS010043740.1:0-11336 GCA_027563885.1 Erythroxylum longipes
TTATTAAAGCAAATTCCTACTAACTCCTCCACTCAATTTTAATTCTTTCTTTTTAATTCATGCAACCATATAAAATTTATAATATACCATATTAAACTCCAAAAATTTTCAAATTCATAAATTTTAATTTATTTTCATGCTTGATAATTTAATAAAATAAATCCTAAGAAACACGGGGCCCAACAATAACTCTTGCGAAAACATATCTTTTTATGTTATTTTTAACCCAACGTTTAAATCTATATGATCATGAGGATGCTCATCCAAATAATAAATTTACTTAAGTAGGACCCATTATTATAAGCCTAAATATATTCGAGTTAAAGCATCCTTGAGTTTGCTTAAAAATTCTAAAAATAAGCATAGCTCTTGTTTATTCTTAAAACAATAGAAGTTAGCAATCATGTTAAAACTTGTCTCTTTAAAACATAAAATGCATGTTAAATATCATATATAATAAAAATGCAATCAAATATGCATCAAAATATATCAAACATATATTAATACCATGGAATTTCTCATATCAATATAATTAAATCATATGCATTAAATATCAATTTATGTTTAATTCTAGTTATTGATCTTTATAATCTAAAATAATATTTCAACTCTTTAGATAATTAAATTAAATTAAATCCATTGATCTCTAAATGAAATGAAATCTTACTCTAAATAGAAATTTAATTTAATTTGAAAATAATTTTCAAATTTAATTGAAAACTATTTCTAATTATCTTGACTAAGATACTCTAATTCAATTAGAAAAACATTTCTATTCAATTAGAAAAACATTTCTAATCTAACTATAAACTACTTTTCGGTAATTAGAAAACTATTTCCTGATATTATGGAAACTATTTTTGAAATTAAATAAAATAATTTTATTTAATTAATAAAGTCCTTTCATTACTTATTTAGAGATTAGTCTCTTAATTAATTAGAAGATCATTCCTTAAAAACTATTTTCAAAATATTAAAGAAATGTCAATTTTCTCAATTAATAAATGAAAACATCTTCAAATTTAATCAAGAGAAATACATTTTTTGATAAATCAAGAAATTTTTATTCATAAATAAAGAACTATTTCTAAATAAATAAAACAACAATATTTCTAAATAATAGTTTATTTCAATAAATTAAAATAAATAAATTAACTTGAAAGCAAATTATGAAAGATTTCGTTGCAAGAAAAGCCAAGCCTATTTCTTCTGCCCTCTTAATTAAAAAATACATTTTTTAGTTATTTAAAAAATATTTTTCTTAATTTTAAGGAGTCTAACTAATCAACTCCAATATAATTGAAATATCATTATTTTTACTCTAGAAATAACTTTTCTAAATTTTAGTTAGGAATCAATTCAATTATTAATCATAATCACAACGAAAATAATTAATATGATTATGGAATTGATGAGATTTTAAAATAATATTAAATCTTGTTTAGAAATATCTCTATTCGAAGCCAAGGATAACATGATTTAACTTTGGATTATTTTAATCCAAACACCAAAGACTCCTTATTTCGAAATTAGAATAAGCCTATCTTTATACCTAAACAAGTCTAGCTCTAAGCTAAGAATACCTTATTCCTAACCTAAAACAAGCCTACCTGTATGTCCAGACACCAAGTATTCCATCCCTAGAATAGTTTTATCTATGTTACCAAACACACATGCTTAAGAAATACTAATTTTGCAACAAACCCTAGCCTCCATTTATATTACAGTCACTACTACTTTTTTTGTTGCCGTCACCGATGCGCCTATTTTCTCCATTTACCGTGCCATTGTTGCTACCTTGCTCCTTCAGCTGTGCCAGTTACCTGCAACTTACTCTTTCTGGTTTCTTCTTAGCGCACATCCACACCAAGTTGCAGTCACTGCCTCTTACAATTTTTAGTTACCATTTTTATCGCTAGCAACTTCTTCACTCCTAGCTGGCTGCATATACTATGAGCTTCCTTCATGCTCTAAATCACAGGATAGCTTCATAAACCAAGTAGAACACGAGATGCTTCGTTGGATAGCAACCCTATGCTCTTTTAATCAATAGTGCTTCATCACCTCAACACAAGATGCACTCCAAGTTCTTCACCAAAATCACTGGACTAATGTGCCTCCTGCACCTTATTGTGTATTTCCAATCTTTCTATTTTTGATTTATAATATCTTGATTTCTAAATCTAAAGTTCAACTTTAATTTCCATCCATGAACAACTTACTGAAGGCTAAATAGTGGTGGTAATTTATTCTTGGGTAAGAATAGGCTTTGCATATGAATTTTTTAGAAATTAATCAAATCTGTTTTTTAATTCAGTGGTTTAGGCAAGGTATTAATTTGAAATTTTTTAACAAGTTGAATCTAATTCAATTTTAGGTTTAAGGTTTTTAATTTTTAATTATAAAATTCAAGATCAATAATAATTAAACAGTTTAATCAAGTCATATAATTAAGATGGATTTGATACCACTATTAGAAATTAGGGTGCCTGCATGGAACAGAATGGTATTGAAACTTTTTGCTTAATTTCTCCAAATTCAACACCACTTAAATTCTATAACATATGATAAATACTTAACAGACCATGTTTTCAGCACTATGTCTAGTGTATTTTGCTTGATTATTTGAGAATTTTATTATTTTTGGCAATTATTTGTGTTATTAGGTTTCAATGGCCATATAGATTAGAATAAGAAGAATTAAGGAAAAATCAGGACAAAAATGAAAGAGTTGGAGTTGTTTTGAGGGACACACCTATGCTGATTAAAGTCACACCTATGCAAGTCATATGCAAGGCTATGAGAAGGACTATGTAAGTCCCTATAAGCATGTATGACTTTAAAGACATTTTTTTCCATGTGAAGGTGGAAACAACTGTGTTGGTCATATATATGGTTGTGTCCACTGCCTATGTAAGCTTCTGGGAATGTGACTATGTGCAATTTTTAAGAGTTTTCTGATACCATGTAGCTGAACTTGACCACTCTAGAAACCTTAATCATGCATTATAAAAAGGAATTATGAAGGTTAATAAAAGAGAGTCAAAGTTAGAAAGTGGACTGAGAGTTCTAAACACACTTCTCAACCTAAGACAATAGAAACATGAAGATTACATCAGAGATCTGATAGAGAGCACTCTTCCATCAAAGTCTCAAGGGATTATATTAGAGAAAAAGAGAATATAGAATGGATTATCTTCTTTTTAATTATTCTTCTAAACTTTTGATTATATTTTATATGTTTATGAATTAAGTTTGTGTAGTATCTAGGTTGAATAAACCCTACAATGGGATGGACCTTGTCATTTGATTCTTTATTTAATGCAGTTTGATCGATGATTCATTATGATTTAATTATAATTTTTAATTCTTGAATTCATATGTCTGGGAAATCATTTCAATGTACGATTTCATATAATTAAGATTGATAAATCCTTTTGTATGAATAGATCTACCATAATTGAAAGTACTTGCATGAAAATCTAGAGATAGATTAATATAAATCCTCTAGATTAGGAACTAATAGTGAAATTCATGAATTGGTAAATGCAATCTTAGGAGTTTTAACTAGAAAAAGATTTCAGTTAATCAATCAAGAATTAGTTGTTAATAGTTTTGAAAAGATATTAATATAAGATAGGAATTTCCATTATCCAATGATTTTCAATTGAATTGCATGATAATAATGTTTTTGATGCCATTACTACGAACTAAAATATTAAGAACACTCGGTTTTTGTTAATCTAATCATTATTTCTTATTTTATTTCTTTTTATTTTTTGTTTTTAATTTGTTAAATTATTTTGTTGATTCTTTAGTTTTGTCACTTTTATATATCTTTAGGTTAGTTTATGACCTAAGGAAATCCGTTATAATTAGTTGACAAAGATCCAAATATTGAGAAGATCTAAAGAAATGTTTGAAGGATCTTGTTTAGAGGCTGAAGGATTAAAAACCATAGTACACCAACCAAGGATGATGTTTGATTACTCTAAGCTGGATTTGATTGGTTTGGAGTTCATTATTATTAGACGTACCATCACCACCAATAATTTCGAGATTAAACCAAACATTATTCAGATGGTGCAGTAGTATGTCCATTTCGATGAATTTTGAGATGAGGATCTCGTTGTGCATATAGCAAATTTTTAAATTTTTTAAATAGCTATAAGGTCAATTGTTCCACTATAATGTGATAAGACTAAGATTGTTTCCATTCTTTTTAAGGAACGTTACTAAGCAATGGTTAAATTCTCTTCCTAAGGGATCCATTATTAGATGGATCTAGATGGTAAAGAAGTTTTTTTAAAGTACTTTCCGATAACTAAGACTATCAAACTAAGGAACAACATCTCTTCCTTTGCTCAGATCAGTTTAGAAACTTTATATGACACATTGGAGAGATTTAAGGACATTTTAAAGGAGTGCCTACATTATGGTTTACCATCATGAATTCTAGGAAATAAGGACCCCACCTTAAGAAAAGAGGCCAAGTATAGAAGAACTCATGACTAGATTTATTAAGACTTCAGAGGTAAGATTTCAAGCTATTAAAACTTTATTAAGAAATTAAGGGGCTTCTATTAAAAAATTGGAAACTCAGATCAGTTAGCTTGCTAAGTTAGTTAATAAAAGACAACAAGGGGGTTTGTCAAGTAGCATTAAGATAAACATTAAAAGCATGCAATGTCAATCACCTTTAAAAGAAGAAATGAGTTGCAAGTAATTTGATAAATTCTTTGAACTTTTTAAGTAACTTCATATTAAATTATCTTTTGATGAGGAACTTTTTTAGATGTTAAGGTATGCAAAGTTTTTAAAAGGGTTACTTACTAATGAGAGGAAGTTAGAGGGGTGCTACTGTGATGCTAAGTGGAAGATGGTCGTCGATTCTTCAAAGTAAGCTACCAAAGAAACTTGAGATCCAGGGAGTTTTACTATCCTTTGTCTAATTTATAGTTTGTCAATAGATAAGAATTTAGCTATTCTATGGGCCAGTATTAACTAGGTATGGCAATGGGCCGGGCTGGGCAGGGCTGAGGGCATGGCGAGTTGTGGGCTGGGATAGGCCGGCCCATCCACTAATTTTTTAAAGAAAAAATTGAAACAACGTCGTTTCGAGAAAAGTGAGTGAGCCATAGGCCAGGTTGGGCCAGTCCGTGGCCTGCGCAGGCCGACCATGGTAGGCTTGTGGCCCGGCCAACCTGGGCCAAAAAAAGGCCTAGCCGGGCGGGTTGGGCCAAAATTGCCATCCCTAGTATTAACATGATGTCCTATATATTATATGAGAAACTAGGGTTAGGTGAACAAAAATCCACTAGGATGTGTGCTTACTTAGTAGATAGATTTGTTAGGTATCATAGGGTATTATTGAGTATATACTTATGAGTTGATAAATTTATTTTCCCAATCGACATTTTTTTTGATGTTAGTGAGGGAAAACTAATTCCTAGGATTAGAGAAGAGGGAACACTTGAAATAAATGTTTCCATAAGTAATCCCCTTGAACATTTTGTTGCCTACTATTTTACTGATCCAATTGATGATGTTGTTTTAGATGTTATGCAGGACCCTATTTTTGAAGGTCTGTTAGAGTTATATCTCATTCAAGGTGCCTATAAAGAAAAAATAGTTAGCTTATTTAGAGGATAAGGAACCTATAGTGAGAAGGAAATAACCAAATCTTTCTAAGCCGTCTTATTATACAAGATTGAGCTAAAAAACATTAAATAATCACTATTTGAGAGGCAACCTAAGAATTATGATAGTTTTAACTAATTAGATTGTTTTATTTTGATTACTTTTGAGTTAGTTCTAGGATTTTATTGATTTTTAGTGTGTTTTATATTTAGGTTACCAAACATCCTTGTTTGATTTTGCCTATTTTGTGTTATTGGTGTGTTTTATGCACTTTGCTTAAGGTTAAGCGAATTTTTTTAAGTTTTTAGGAATTTATAGGTATACTAGTGTTTACCAAAATTTCTTTCTTTTATGTTTGACATATTCATAGTGACTTATATGATCATTAGACATGGTTGTGTCATTATTTGAAAGTTTGAAAATTTTCCCACACGTTCACAATAAGTTACTGTTCCATATTTTTCTAAAAGGTGTCACCTAATATGCCCGTGACCACTTATCACATTGATCGTAAGGTGACACATGCTAAGTTTTAATATTTATTAACCTTGGTAAATTCTGTAAGCACACGGGTCGTTCGCGTAGTACCTAAGGTATCGATCCCATAAGGAGGGCTAAGCTAATCCTAAAATCTAAGGTCGTACTAAACTACAATAATTCGAAATAAATAACTAATGCAGAAAATAATCTAATCAAATAATTAATTTCAAGAATTGAATTGCAGAAATCTAAACAAGATAATAAGTCACACAAACCAATCCCAAAACCAACCTAGAAACTATCAAGTGAGAGAAAGGGGTTTTTAATCCGAAATTAATGAAAACCTAATCAGTTGTGCAATTATCGAATTAATAGGTCTAAACAGTCCTAGGGTGAATTACTCTCTCTCGAGTTATAATTCTTAACCTTAATTGATAATCCCTAATTTAAATTATGGAATTGTGATCTTTTGATTCATAATTGACCCAAAACCTAAATTAGTTATAAATTGTCTAATAACCTACCGGGAACCTATGTTCGATCTCTTGTTACACGATTATACCAATTTGATTTAATTCTTTACCTATCAAATCACCTAACTCTTGTTAGCCCAGTTTGATTATTTTCACTCTGCTTACCCTCTCATTATATTGCTAAGTTACTAAGAGCAAAATTAAATTAATAAAAAACACAATTAATCAAACTTTATTAATCTCAACAGTCAAAATCCCAAAGGTGAGTATAAACAAAAACTCAACATTCAACATAACCTATTCTCAACACCTATTTCAATTCTATATATGAATAAAATTGAAATAACTAGAAAATACTTCAGGAACAGAATTGCAGAGGTAGCGACAGCAGGAAATCATCTGTTTCGAAAAGTAAGTTGCGTTAAGCTTCTTCTCTGTGTTTCTCTTCCCTTGTCTCCTTCCTCAATCTCTCGATTTCTCTCTAGGTTTTGTTGGCATTGGATGACGTGAAGGCTCTCCTTTTTAGACTCTTAAAAGCTGCTGCATCTGTCTCATAGTGAAGTATTTATACTTTGGATGCTCTAGGTTAAAGTCGAGGTCAAAATGGTCTGAAAAATCTTGCGAAATTTGAGTTTTTTCTTTAGTCCGACGTAGGTCATGATCGTGGCCCTGCTTGCCACAATTGTGGCCAATGCCTAACCTTCTCTATCACGATCGTGGCCTAATGTGCATGATCGTGGCCTAAATGGAAGCTCTCGATCACAACCGTGTCCAAAGTGCACGATCGTGGCTTGGTTGCTCTAACTCCTCCCTTTCTGCCACGATCGTGGGCTATGTTTTTTGGCCCAAAACTCTTCGCAACTTCTCCGTTCTTCGCCGTTTATCCTGAAACACTAAAAAACACATCAAAGCACCCCAAAAATATAACAATTAAGCTCAAAGACTTATACTAACCCATAAAAACACTTCAAAACACAAACTAACACAATTAAAACCTAAATACACACTCAACACTCAAATTCATACTAAATACATAAGAAATTAAACCCTAAAACACAATGCAAATGACAACTATCAACATCCCCACACTTAAATGTTTGCTTGTCCTTAAGCAAACAAAACAACAAACATAACAAACACGAAGCAAACAATGCAAAAATGAGACAATGGATGTAACTTCATGAAATAAACTTAATCTCGAACACAATCTAACAAATTATATCTAATCATTAACCTGCAAAATCTATGTCTAAGGGCTTTGAACTAAATATACAAGTTAATCGGGATCTAAGTGCTAAATCAATTGCCCTTTTCAATTGTACACACACATTAATAATTCTTTGGTTCTTTAGATTTTGTAACTATTCCTAAGTACTTTTTCATGAAAATTCAAGTTTATTACAAGTCTGGTAGGTTTTTATTAAGAACACACTTTTTTTTTCATTTAATTTTAAACCAAGGACTTAGTCTTTTACTTAGAGGCAAACATTGGTGATGAATGTCGACCCGGTTAATCTACTAAGTCATTTATTAATAGCTTGGTTGAGACGTCATTATAGCCTTTTCATATGAAGGCACACATTTTTGATGTGTGTCGATCTGGTTAACCAACTATTATCATGTTTTCAACTAGCTACTAGCTCTATTTATAACCCAAAGGTCAGTAGAATAGTAATTTATTAACAAATTCTTTTTGCCTACCTTGTTGTTTTTTAGCTATTCGTTTTCATGAAAAAAACTAGTTAGGTTACTTAAGTTAAAGGGCCTCAAATTATGGATGAATGTAATAACCTAGAGGGTGCTAAATTTACACTAAGTCCTAATTAAGTTGTATATTTATCCAAAAACCTTACTTCACTAATTTTGCGAGCTAATGATCATTCACAATCTACTAGACTATGTTCAAAATTAAACAAATTTCACTTATCTAAGCCATTGACACATTTAAACAATTCGCACAATGCAACCTAATAACTGTCATACGGTATGCAAAATCACATTAAAAAGCAAAAACACAGAATCCTTCCCCACACTTGAGCAACACATTATTCTTAATGTGAGAAGGAGGCACACACAAGCACATAAAACAAAAGGATAGATAGAATTTAAAGTAAATATAAACAAATAAAAACAACATAAAAATAAAATAGAACTGAAGGAAAAATTAAAAAAGAAAAATAACTAAATAGAAATAAAATATTGGGTTAGGTATAAGTCTATGGAGTGGAGGTGGTGATGGTGTCAGAGGCGGTAGTTGAACACTTTGAGACTCGAAATATCAATGGATCTATTGGATATCCAGGCTCTGGCATCATTGTGTGCACGCCATTTCCTCAAGTGTCTTGTTTGTCTCGGTGATTGCATCCAAAACCTTCTTCCAACCTTGTTCTTCTTCCTCTTCTTCCTCGGATTCTTTACTGGTGGATTCCTCTTGTGCCTACCGAGGTGGTGCTGAGCTTGAGCTCGCTTAACTTGACCTAATCTGAACATGTGTCTTTTGGCTAATGTCCCTAAGTTCCATATTATGGGACTTAAGGATTTCAGCTCGCCATAAATGATGGTGGTTTAGGAATTCCAGGTGGTGAACAGTTAAATCCCCTCCATTCCACACCAAAATGTTCTACGATGGCTGACACTATATACCCCATTCCTAGATTGTTGCTCCTCTTGCATGGAGTTACAACAATGGCATTAAGTACATGGTTGGATGTGCATACGGGAATACTATGGTCCATGTACCACAGTATAAAAAGTTCCTTAATAGAACACTTGTTAGTTACAGTTTTGTCAAATACTAGGTGACACATAAACTTGTGTAGCAACACGTGTTCGTGAGACCTTATAATATTATTATGAGCATTTTTGGCATGAAAATGCTTAACTCTAATAAGCACATTCTAGTATTGAGAAGGACGGAAGTCATCATGTCGATCGATGATGGCGGTTTTGGGGAATCCACACATTTTGCACATGATTTCAACATTTAATTCATAGGTTTGTCCTCCCAATCTAAACCACAATTCTTTTGGATTCCTAGGGTCGTAGGTCAGGGAAGTAAAAAATTCTAATGTAAGCTCCTCATAAACAAGGAATTGAAATCGACTAAATTGAGCCCATTAGATCCTCTCAGCTAGGTTTTCTACCCGCTGACACAATTCTAGCCTATCTAGTGTGTCAAAGTCAAAATACTTGAGAACTACAATTTGTCTAGAATGAAGGGAACAAAAATGAGTACCTTCCTCCTCAATGTAAATTGGAAAGAGTGCTCTGAAATCTGCTGCTCGGTTTCTTCTTCCCCATCTCGCAACTTCTTGCCATCCATATGGTTCTTGGCGGGCTGATTGTTTAATGCGTGACATGATTTGGTAGAATTTAGAAGGAATCGGAAGGTCAAAATTTTCAGTGAGAGGTGAGAGTGGTTGGATGCTTGAATTATAGAGAGATAAAGTGAAAATGAAAGTGATAGTGAAAGTAAAGTTTGAACTGAATATATAGGTGGTAAAAGGGTAAAATTGTAAAGTTGTTTTAAAAATTTTCAAGCCTTTCCCTTTTGCTATATAATCGTAGGCCACGATCATCGCCTAGCTTTTAAGTTGATCCTTTTTGTTCGTTCTCCAATCCTCTCACTTCCACTACTTGATTCTTTTATGGCTCTTTTTCATCTCTCCTTTCATGCTTGTATGATCATCCACATAGTTCCAAATTCCTACGTCTTTTTCGATTTTATTCAAACAAAAATGAACGTAGCTATAAAATTTCAAATGTTTTAACAAAATTAACAAAAAAAATAATTTTATTTATTTATTTTTCACCATGGGTTGCTTCCCATGCAGCGCTTCTTTTAACGTCAGTAGCTCGATGCTCCTTTAAGCTCACGGTGGTTGGAAAGAATGGTTCAATGAAAGCGACTTCATTAATCTCAAAGTTTGAACCCAAGCTACCACGCTACATTCCCCACCTTTTGTGTAATTTTCCTTCCCTCGCCTTCTCCTTCATGAGCGCTTCTTCCTAAAAGCATTCCCAGGATCTTCTATGTCCTGCCACTTGCCTCAAGGTTTGGGTTCTTTAAGATCCATTGGAGGTGAAGGAGCTCCGTACTCTCTAGTGGACACCTTGAATTTCAATTTCTCCTTCCCTATTCGCAGAGTTAATTCGCCCCCATCAACATCAATAATTGAGCGTGCAGTGGCCAAGAACAGTTATCCAAGAATTATCGGGGTGTCCTCATTTTCGCTGATGTCCAAAATGTAGAAGTCCGTGGGAAAGATAAATTTACCAACCTTTACTGGCACATCTTGTAAAATTCCCATCGGTCTATATGATGTTCTATTGGCCGTCATAACCAAAAAACTTGGTCGGCACTAACTCTCTTAACCCAAATTTTAGATTGAAGGAGTAGGGCATCATATTTATGCTCACACCTAAATCCGCGAATGCCTTGTCTATGATGATCCTGTTGATACTACAGGGGATGAAAAAGTGTAGCACCCCACTCTTGCAAGACACGTACCTGACATCTTGAGTGATATTCTAGTACGTACCCCACAACGATGGCATGCTAGATTAGTCAGTTAATTAAATTAAATACAAAAATTTCTTTTTCTTTTGAAACAATGCATACATATTGCAGAAAATCAATAAACAAATTTGGCCCTTTTTTATTCAGAAACATTTTCATTTACAAGAGTTACAATCATTACATTACGAAATCATTTACATACACAAGGGTTACAATCATTTCAC
>JAOQMS010043741.1:0-11335 GCA_027563885.1 Erythroxylum longipes
CTATCTTGTTTATGTTTATTATTATCCTTATACCATATCATGTATAGATTGGCATGATGATTTGGATATATTGCTTCAGGTGCAAATAAGATTTCTAAAAAGTTTTAAAATCTACTGATTCTCCAAATATGGCATGCTTTCTTTTCCCAATCCAACATTCATCACCCTAAAGTAATTAGGGAGAATGTTTTATTGTTCTTGATTAGTATTGATTTTGGAAATCCTTGGCCAACGTAAAATGACGTTTTGTAATTAGTTTTCAAGTTTCATTAATCAAATCAATAACTAATATTAAAGAATTAATATGATTGGACTCAAACTAGAATAGACATTAATTTTATGATCTATTTCTGATCCAAACACTTTGTGATGGAAGGATTGAATTGTACACAAAATTCATGCACAAAAAGGTTAGTCAAAATCACTTTGACATTTCCAAATATTTGGGTGGTCATGATGTGTTTCTTGACACTAATCTTGATCTATGATTATAATTTTTTTTAATTGGAGAATCAAAGATAAATTAAAAGGATTTTTCATTTATTCAATTATAATAATAACTTAGAATTACAATTTATAATCATTTCCAACATATTTGGAAACCTAATAGGTCTTACATAAAGAACGGGTTGAAGAGAGTAAAAATATTTTAATTAAATTGAACTTGATTATAAAGTTTGAGAAACTTGATGATGAAATATGAAATTTTGATAAGAATCAATATGAGATAGTGGAACTAAGTTGACATAATTGACATTTAATTAGAATTATTTTTAATTCTAATTAAAGTTTAATAAAAATAATAATTTGATTTCTTAAGCCTATTTATAATAATTTTTGGCCATTTTAGTAACTTTTAAGCCTATTTAATAAGTGTAGGAAATTTTAGTAATTTAATTGAATTTAATAAAATGTCCAAAACTTATTATGAATAAGGTTAAACTTTAATGGAGCCAACACTTCTTGCTTAACCTTCTATGCAAGATTCATAGAGTTCTTTCAACCTACTTTGTGGATACCATTAGAAGCTAGAAACTTGTGTAACTATGGTGATTGAGATGGATTGATTTTGAAAACGGTACAATGGATATGAAAAGAATATAATCAAGCTTCGAAATAAAGCATGAATTAAGGTTAATGCTTTATTATTATTTAAGTGTTAATAATTTTATAGAATTAAAGTATTCTTAGTTTTTGAAAAATCAGAATATGAAAAATTTCTATGATTATTTTGTTGCGATTGAGATAGTATTTCAGTTAAATCTCCCAATATATATATTCTCAACTCTCTCTTTTTTGTGTACTTTGGTCATTTTTCTTAGTTATAGCAACCGTGATCTTAAGTGGTGGTCACCTTAGGTTTTTTTAATTAATGTCTTCTCTAAGTTTAAGTTGGAGCACTCCATTTTTATTTTAACCCTAGATTTATAGCTCCAATCATGATCACTTTCTCACTCTAAAATTTTAAAATTAATTTTCCAATGTATCTATAACCAACTGAACCACTAGAGCTATGACTATTATGATCAATAACGCCTCCAATAGTTATAAAAGACTCAAGTCTAGCAAAATCTAGCTCAAGGTTAGTTATTTTTTAAGCTAGTTAGTTGGTTAGGAGTAGTTAGTTCACAATAAACAACTTGTATCTACTTGTATCATCTTTTTTCTTATTTCTTCTTTATGTCTATATTTATAAAAAATAAACATAATGGTTAGTTCACCAATCAATACAAGAAGCAATATTCACTTTCCTTCTATCTCTAAAATTAAATAACAACTATTTTGTAACTTGCAAAAATAAATTACAAAATCTTCTTTTTTAAGATATATATTTAAGAATTTTTCATACTCTAGTTTAATATCCATAAATGGTCCAACATTTGTAGTTAATATATCTGAATGTCCTATTTTTGTGGTAATTGTCAATGTGCTTAATGGAAGCACATTGATATAAGTTTTTCTTACAGACTTTTGGGGACCCTAATCTCCTTTTCTCTTTTGAAAATATAAAGCATCAATTTCGAAACTGAGAGCTTAGAAGAATTCCAAAAATATAAACTTTCGAAGCAAAAAATCAATGGTAAGAGGTATATCGATTTCTTTCACATTAAGTTTATTTGTTATTCTGGCGTATATTAATGTTGAATATATGTTGAATTGGCTTACATTTGGTATCAGAGCATAATAACCTTTTCTTTATTTTAGTTTTTTTAGAATTTCAAATTTTGGAAAAAAATTTCAAATTAAAAAATTTTTGTTTGCAAGTTGTTTTTGGAAGTTATTCTTTCGATTAAAGGTAGAAATCTTCAATTAAATTTATTGGAAGTGTTTCTACATTTAAAAATCAGTTTTTTTGGTGTTTTATGATCCGGTTTTGTTTGGTATATGGTGAGTCACGAACCAGGTCGTTATCACCCAACTAGAGGTTGAGGAAGACCTTTCACCAAACAACTTCATTTTGTTTTTTATTAAAATCAAATTCTGATGGAATGACTAAGACTCAAACCCACGCCCACATAGGATGCATGGCGAGCCTCTTCCAACTAAACTAAAGATGATATTTTTATTCATTATGTGTTGAAATTACATTTGTATAAACATTCAACATGAATCAGATTATGACATAATCATTTTACCTATATTTTGCATTACAAATAAAATTTTGGATAAAATGTGTAAGTGATTAATTATTAGGGCTTAGCCATAGCAACCATAATTATATAAAATTACATATTTATATACTTAATCATATAAAGAGTTAAGACATTCAATTGTAGTTAATTATTTTAGTATAATATTTTTTATCCCAAAAGAATTTTTATTGTATTAAATGACCAATTAAGATGAAATAACAAATTTTTTATAATTTTCCTATAGCTATTTGGATATGGAATATAATTAGATAGTCTTATCATAAAGTTTAACATAAATTAGTTTAAATTAAATATTTAGCCCATAGGTAATTTTTATGTCATTTGATTTTTGTCTTTTAAGATATGTTTACATTGGTACATCATATATATATTTTGTTTGAATTAATGTAATGATAAATGGAATGTATGTTTAAATTACAGGCTATTTAAACTGTTGGTTTATCTGATATAAGTTGTGAAATTCCTAAATTAAATGGTTAAAAATATAAGATTTGGAATGATAAAATTCTTCTTCATTTAAGGTGGATGGATGCTGATTATGCTATCCAGAAGGGTGAACCACATATGGTAACTGAGGCTAGCATTATAGCTGAAATTGTTCTTTACAAATGTTGGAAGTAATCGCCTAAGTGTGATGTTTATTAAAACCAAAATTTTTACTGACATTCCTAGTTCTGTAGAACATCATGACAATGTTCATACTCTACTAACAAATATTGATGAACAAAGCAACTGTAAGTGCCTTGATTATGAAGTTTTCATCTAAATGACTCACTAATGCCCAAGGTGTGAGTGAGCACATCATGAAGATGAGGGACATTACAGCTTAGTTAAAGAAACTCGAGGTTGAGATTTATAATTCATTCCTCATGCATTACATTTTGACTATCTTTCCATCACTATACAAACCTTAAAATCTCTTAAAATACACATAAGGATAAATGGTCAATAAATTATTTAATGACCATTTGTGTTCAAAAGGAAGGGAGGTTATAGATGGAAAAGGGAGAGAGTTCGTAGAGTGCACAACTAGTTGTTTAAGGAAAGAAGAAAATTTAAGCCAACTTAAGAGGAGAAGGTCGAATACTTGCTTAAGATGACATTAAGAAGGAATCTAAGTGCTTCTTTACAAGAAAAAATGACACATGAGGAAGGATTTTATCAAATGTAAGGGATGGCTCGAACAGAAAGGTAATATAATCTCACCAATTTACTTTGAATCTAATATGGTTGAAGTTTGTCATGAAACACGGAGGATCAATTCTGGTTGTACAATCTATATTACAAATGAGTTGCAAGATTTGCAAAACCTAAAGAAGCTAATGGAAAGTGAGTAGTATGTCTTATTAGAAAACATGATGCGTTCATATGTGGAGGTTGTTGGGGATTGTAATTTAATTTTATGTATTGATTTTGTTTTAAAATTAGAAAAGCCATTTTATGTTCCTAATTTTCTAGCAAATTGATTTCAGTTTCAAGACTTTTACCTTTTGGATGTTCCTTTCATTTTTATGATGAATATTTAAAGTAAATTATAAATATGAATTTATTGGGAATGGTACATTAATTGACGGTCTTTTTTGATTTAATTTACAACATAATACCTATTACAATGTAATAGGTGTAGATTGCATCGTGTTTTTATGGTAGTTTAGTATGTGTTTAGTTATTAATTTTATTGTTTACTGCATGTTAAGGTTAGAATTATGTGTTTAAATATTTGTGTTTTAAGTATTTTATAGGTTAGAAAAAAGATGTTGAGATTTAATTTTTTATTTATGAGGTGCTTTGATGTAATTGTTAGTGTTTCAGGGCAATTTGCGGAGATTCAAAGAAGACCCCGGAAATAAGCCAGGGCCACGATCGTGGCAAATATGCCACGATCACGACAAAAGCAAGAGCAAGGAGCCACAATCATAGGGAATATGCCATGATCATGACAGAAGCTAGTGTAAAGAGCCATGATTGTGATAGAAGCAAAACTCACATCGACAATCGTGCCATTAAGGTACACGATTATAGCCATGAGACAGATATGCGGACAATAGTCTCAACTTGAGTTTTTAAGGGATTTTTCGGGCCTTTTGGAGTTGGAAAGACCCTAGGGTTGCTCTAATTAGAAATACAATATATGACTTATTAATGTAACCCTAGGGGAGCTTCTACATTTTGCCACTTTTGAAAATTTTAAGAGAGAGAAAAGAAAAGGGAGAGAAAAAAAGAAGAGGAAGAAGAAATAGGTCCTGACATTGTTGCTTCCCAAATTAGGTGGTCTCCTGATACTGTTGCTTTTATGGATTGTCTAATCCAAGCTCTATTTCCTTTCCATTTCTTTTTTTCATTTAATGTATAAGATTGAAATGGATTATATGATTATGGGTTTTGGATTATTGATGATGTTCTAACTCTTCCTTTGGGATTTTACTTTGATTTAATGTTAATATAGTTGATTTTGTGTTTTACTGATACAGTGTTGTGATTAACTTGAAATTTTGCATATTTCGGCAATAAACCAAGAGGGTGAGCTAGATAACAATAATTGAATTGCATTAATGAGAGTTAGGCGATCCAATAGACGTTGTAGTTAGTCTTATTAGTTTTTATGTAGAGAGAGATCATGAGTGAGACTAGGTATTTTAGTAGAGACCTTCCAATTTAATTTTAATTATAGTTTTTTTGTTAATTGAGAGATTGTAAATTCCATAATTTAATTAGGGTTAATGATTTAGGCATGGTATTATAATTCGATAAAGTAATTCTCCCTATGATAGTCTAGAACCGACACCCCGATAACACATAATTAGCTAGGTTAGCATTAGTGATTTGTAGAATCTCCTCTCTCATAACTTGGTAATTTCTCTTGATTAATTTCCATTGTGACCTTTTATATTGCTCAATTTCAATTATTGTTTTGTGTTAATTTCTTAAGTTGAATTCATGCAATCAAATTCCCATGTTTATGTTCTTGTTTCAATTTTTAATTTCAATTTTATTAATTTCCAAGCCTTAGATAACCTAGGATTAGAACTTTACCCTTCTCGTGGGATCAACCCTTCAAATACTACAACTCTCAACCCGTGCACTTACAGTAATTAAGGGATATAAATTGTAAGACTCGACACCTCGATTAAGTTTTAGGTGCCATTGTTAGGGAGACATAGGATTAGTTTAGTTCTTTTTAGTATAAGGTGTTTTTTAGTTATTTTAGTTTAAGGCTTTTACCCCTCTTATATCCGTGTAATTGCTTGAACAAAAAAGCCACAAGAAGTACAATTCGAATAATTGAAGATTTGACACTTGACATCACTCAGTTGGAACGAGCTATCCAAAGAAACAAATGCTAAGAGGAAGCAGTTAAGGAAACAATGGCGGACGAGTATAACCAAGAGTTCAATCAAAGAGTGAACCAAGGGTGTCATTCGAGAACTCTCATATATTTTATGAGGTTGGGCTTCAATGAAGCAAATCAAGGTGTGGCTAGGCCATCAATTTAAGCTAACTCCTTCAAAATTAAACTAGCGCTTCTAAACATGATACAGACAAAAGTGCAATTTTGTGGATTGACAAATGAAGACCCTAATGCACATATCGTGAACTTCCTTGAAATATGCCATACCTTCAATTATCATCAGATGTAAGAAGATGCAATGAGAATAAGGCTTTTCCCTTTTACTTTCAAGGATAGAGTAAAAGCTTTGTATCACTCTCTTAACCCCTCCAATGTCACTATGTGGGAGTAATTAGTACGTGATAGTTGTGATTTGTATTATGTTTTAAGGTTAGATTTAATAAGTATTTTTATGTCATTTCAAGTGTTTAGTATGCATTTAGGGTTTAATCAGGTTAGTTTTTGTGTTTAGGTGTTTTTATAGGTTAGTTTGAATCTTTGAGCTTAAAATGTATATTTTTGAGGTACCTTGATGTGTTTGTTAGTGTTGCAGGGTAAACAGGGAAGAACTGAAAGAGTTAAAGAGTTTTTGAGCCAAAAAGCTTAGGCCACGATTATACACACAGGCCACAATCATGACAGAATAGGAAGAACTAGAAGCAGCCAGACCACGGTCGTGACAGAGAACGTCAATTCAGGCCACGATCGTGCACAAAGGCCACGATCTTGCATACAAGCCACGATCGTGCACTACATCAGGCTAATAGAAAAACTAAAGTTTCGGATGAATTTTGGACCATTTCAACCTCGACTTTTACCTAGAGCCTCAAAGATATAAATAGAATATGATGTGAAAGCCACTAGAGGTCTGGAAAAAGAGAAGGCAGAGAGCCAAGAGTGAACAAAAGAGTTTCCATTCAGCCGGTTTCGAGAGAAAACCTAGGGTGACACCGAGAGATTGAGTAAGGAGACAAAGGAAGAGAGACACAGTGAAGAGCTTAACACAAAGTACTTCCCGGAACAAGAGGTTTCTTGTTGTTGCCGTCCTGAATTTTGTTCCCTACAGTATTTCTGTTATTTCAATTTTATTCATATATAGAATTAAAATAGGTGTTGAGATTTGTTTGGTTGAATGTTGAGTTGATGTCTAAACTCACCTTTGGATTTGATTCTTGATGATTAATGAAGTTTATTCGATTGTGTTTTTTATTGATTGGATTTTGATTTAAGTCCTGTTCTTAATAACTTGGTGATAGACTGAGAGGGTGAGCTAGGTGAAAATAATCAATTTGGGCTAACGAGAGTTGGGTGAATTGATAAGTAAAGAATTAAATTAAAACGATAGAATCGTGTGACGAGAGATCGAGCATAGGTTCTCTGTAGGTTAGTAGACAACTTTAGATCTAATTTAATTTTTGGGTCGAATGTGAATTGAGAGATCGGAATTCCCATAAATTGAATTAGGTTTTATCAATTAGGGTTAAGAATTATAACTCGAGAGAGAGTAATTCACCTTAGGACCATTTAGGCCCGTTGAGTCAATAACAAGTTTTTGACGCTGTTACCAGGGATGGCAATTTAGTTCTATAAATTAAGGCATTAGGTTTTTTAATTTATTTCATTCATTTTACTTAGGATTCGTACTTTTGTACGAACACAAGAGTCATAAGGGGTTTGAGTCACACAACTGAGACATCCGATTTAGACATAACACGTTTAGAAAGAACCTTTAGGAAAGGTCAGCGAGAAGTAAAAGAAGAAACTGAAAAAATATAAATGACCGAAGAATTCCAAAGAAACATAGATCAAAAAGTTAACCTTGGAAGGCAAAAACAGAGGACCCTCATGGATTTTATGAGGCCAAGATTTAATCCTGCGAACCAAGGAATGGCTAGATCGCCTGTTTAAGCGGTCTCCTTTGAAATCAAGCCAGCCCTCTTGAACATGCTT
This sequence comes from Erythroxylum longipes, assembly GCA_027563885.1. NCBI lineage: Eukaryota > Viridiplantae > Streptophyta > Magnoliopsida > Malpighiales > Erythroxylaceae > Erythroxylum > Erythroxylum longipes. The sequence continues at coordinate 7,993 of JAOQMS010043741.1, forward strand.
CAGCAGAATGTCCAATTATATGGACTTGCAAATGAAGATCTGAACACGCATATAGTGAGTTTTCTTAAGATTTGTGATACCTTTTAATATGACCAGATGTCAAAGATACAGCGAGGATTAGGCTGTTTCCTTTTACACTTAGGGATAGAGCGAAGGCTTGGTAACGTTCACTAAGTCCCGTCAACATTACGACATGGGAACAGCTGGTGCGAGCCTTTTTAGATAAATACTTTCCATTAATGAAGACCACTAAAATTATTAAGGAGATCACAAACTTCCAACAAGGTTCACGGGGAGTCTATTTATGAAGCGTGGGAGCATTACAAGGATCTACAGAGGAGATGACCACACCACAATCCACCCAAAGAGTTCCTGCTGTAGACATTTTACAACAAAGTGAACCCACATACTTAAGGTACCATTGATGCAACATCGGGAGGATCGTTAATGAGAAAGACAGTTGATGAAGTAGAAGAGCTAATAGAAGAGATGGCTAGCAATAGCTGTTTATGGGCTAGTGAGCATATTAAGCAACCTACTAATTTTAAGGAACAGAATGGAATTTTCACTGTCGACCAAATGACAGAAATGCAAGCTAAGATCGATAATTTTACACGACAACTCAGTAATATGAAGGCATCATCCCCAGTTCCAGTGAAGGTCGGGCAATTGAAATGTGAGCTATGTGACCAAATGGATCATGATACGGTGGGCTGCTATCTGATGGGAGACGATAACCCGGAGCAAGTAAATTACATGGGGGCATAATTTGGATGCAGAGGGGGTGACAATCCCTATTCCAACACCTATAACCGTAGGTGAAAGAATCACCGAAACTTCTCCTGGTCTAACAACAACAACGAAAGGCAGTTTAAACCCCAAGGACAATCAAGCTTCTAACAGGACAAAACAAGCTCGATGGATTCGAAGTTGGATAGAATTTCGGAAAAGATAGGAGGAATTAAGGAAGCACACAGGAGGCTTAAGAACAAATTTGAACAAGTCACAAAGAATCACGCTTCATCTATCTATAACTTAGAAGTCCAAATGGGACGGCTTTTAGAAGCGATGTCGACTCGCAATTCTAGAACTCTTCCAAGCAACACCGAATCGAACCAAAAGGAGCGTATCATGGTTATAAGTCAGAACTAAGAGAAGGAGCTGGAAAGGTGGATACAGTAGGAAGTCAAGTAATTAAATACGACTTTCCAAATAAGATTGTTAGCAAATCAGTGAAATTAACTCGACGGATATTTCCATACCAATTCTTTGCTAAAAAAGAATTATATGCTAAAAAAAAGGAAGAAGAAATATTACAAGAAATCGAACCAAACAAAATCAAAGAGGTGATGGAATGGATACATGCCAATTTAAAATTACAAGAATCCGTCAAAGAAAGAGGGGAGGAGCAAATGCTAGAAACCGTGCCCAACATAATGAAGAAGGATGATCTAGGGGACTTTTTCATCCCCTACAATATCAACAAGATTATCATAGATAGGGCATTCACGACCTAGGCACAAGTATAAATGCGATGCCCTACACTCTTAGTCTTAAATTGGGATTACAAGAGCTAATGCTCACAAAGTTTTTGGTTAAGATAGTCGATAGAACTTCATTGAGACCGATGGGGATTATACACGATGTGCTGGTCAAGGTTGGTAATTTTATCTTTCCCACGGATTTCTAAATTTTGGATATCAATGACAGAGAGCGTGACAACGAGCGTTAATTTAGGCCACGATCATGGTAGGTAGGGCCACGATCGTGCACTACGTCGAGCTGACAGAAAAAATCACTACAAGAAAAATATACGATGGCAACGGAATATTACTGACAGAAACGAATATGTCGGTAATTACCGATGAAAATTCAGAATCAGTCGGTGAATCTGTGGTTAAAATTTTAATTTTGTGACGGACCAAATTTTTTGTCGGTAAAGCTGGAGAGAAAACGTTCGCGCAAATTTACCGATGAAATATAGGTACGGAAACTTTGCAACCATCAATAAATTAGGTGGGAAGGCTTCTCGCAATTAAACAGTGACGGAATTTTACCAACGGATACGTTTATGTAGGTGAATTTTAAGCGACATCGGTCCTTTACCGATGGTATTTACGTTCCATCGTTAAATTCAAAGTAATCTTTTTTAAAAATAAAAAATGACGTCGTTTGGTTTAATACCAAGCGACGTCATTCCAGTTCGGGGGTTAAAGGACCCCCTAACCTTCCTTCTCCCTTTCTCCTCTGCTTCTTCATTTTTTTGTCGTTGTCGTCCTGTCCTTTCCACATCGTGTGTCTCCTCTCCTTGCAGCGCCGTCGTCTCCTTTCCTTACCGCGTCGTCTTATTGTGCGTCTCCTCTCCTAATTGCCGTGGGTCTCCTCTCGTTGCCGCATCATGCTATCATCGCCGTCTGCATCTCTCTCCTCACCGTCGCCATCTGCATCTCCCTCCTTACCGTCGCCGTCTGGGTTCTCCTTTCCATCTACTGTGTTGATTTAGGTATATATATAGTATATTTTTGTAATGAGCAATTTTAGGGTATACAATGTATAGTATGTTTTGCCTGCTGAAAATCGATTCCTCTGTAGGCTAGGGATTAGAATTTCTGCAAAACCATGAGACTTTAAGGATTAGAATTTAGTGGACGTGTTTCTGTCAACTTTATATTATGTAAATTGGTGTTGATGATATGATATATATAGTAGTGAATAGTAAGTGTAAGAGTATAATTATACTTGTTTTAAATCTTCTTATAGTATCCAAATCTGTTATCATTCCATTTGAATAGTGACGATTGGTTTTTGTATAGCATATGAGGATTTTATGCATTGTAATAATTTGATTTATGTCTATAGATACAACATTCTACTTATTTGTGCGGGAACTTGGTCATTAATTTAAAGTGCTCATCGTTTAACCTTCATTTCTGGTTTTATTGGGTAGGTTCAAAACAATTGGTTATTCTAATTCAAAATTGGATCTTGCTACTCCAAATCCTGTTGAAAACACTTCATTCAAACTATCCAAGCACACAATTAAAAAGGTCCGGTTGCTTACTTTGTCATGTCAGTCTAATTTGCTTTTCATTGTCCTGAGAAACAAGATATCTTTGTCAATACCAAGTGAAGGTTGTTAAAATGAAGGTTGTTGATTGGATGAATATGTTGATTGCGTGAGTGTATATGCAATATTTTCATACATTAATTCATGTATTTTTTTTTGCCATGTATACATATATAAAGGATAATGTACAAATTATATACTAGGGAATGATTACTATGAGACTTAGTTTTATTGTTAGGCTAGGATTAATAATCATAGTAATATATGTATGCAATC
>JAOQMS010043742.1:0-11334 GCA_027563885.1 Erythroxylum longipes
TGCATGAGCTTGAGATGTGTTTTCCTAATTTCTCCGATTAATCTCTCATGTACCCATTTTCATAATTCAACCCGTTAGCTGGAAACGGGATGTTACACCTTACCAACCTGCTTAGATGGTATACCACTAAATTTTCTACTCCTTTTTTATCCTTTAATGATAAATTAGACTCTTGAAATGTAGAAATCCATCCTATCAACCTCAGTTTGGACTCCTTCTTTACCAAAAGGTATCTTAATGTTGCATGCTCATAATATACAATAACTTTAGAGCCAAGAAAATAAGATCTAAATTTATCTAAATCAAAAACAATTGTTAAAGCTCATTCTCAATTTTAGAATAATTGTGTTTCATAACATCCAATGTTTTTGAAGCATAATAGATTAAACAACTTTGTTTCCTAATCATTTGGCTTAAAATAGCTCCCACTACATATTTTCTAGCATTACACATGTTCTTTAGTGGTAGATCCCACTTTGACGGCTGATAATAAGGGCACTTGTCAATAATACTTTAATCTTGTCAAAAGCTTCTTAACATTCTTTCTAAAATTCAAACAAAACATCTTTTTGTGCCAACTTTGACAATGGTATAACATTCTTGGAAAAATATTTAGTAAACCCTCGATAAAATACAAGAACATTACAAAGACCAAAGGGCATTTGCTGAAGGCATACATTCTAAAAGGGCATGTAAATGTAATATTTTATTAATCCTTTTGAGCAATGGCTATTAAAAATAACCTGAAAAACCATCTAAAAGGAAAAAACGTGATCCAACAAAATCTTTCTAACATTTGATCAACAAAGGGTAATGGAAAATGATCCTTTTTAGTGATCAAATTAAGCTTCCTAAAGTCTAGACTTATTACCCACCCATTTTGCACCCTCATTGGTACCAACTCATCATTCTAATTTCTTATCATTTTCACCCTAATTTTTGTTAGCACAGTATAAACTGGGCTCACCTACTCACTATCTGAGATTGGATAGATGATATATGTATCTAAAAGTTCTAAAATTTCTTTCATTACCACATTTTTCATTATTGGATTGAGTCTCCTTTATAGTTCCCTTTTTGGCTTAGCATTCTCTTTCAAAAGAATCTTACGCATGCAAATTGTTAGACTTATGCCTTTTATGGTAGTTAAGATCCAACCGATTATAGTTATGTACTTTTTTAGTAGTGTTACTAGCCTTTTCTTTTACCTTGTAGTTAATTTTTTAGATTGAATCTCCTTAACCCAAATAGGCATACTTTAGGTAATTATATAGGGCCTTCAATTCTATCCTCAATGCCTACAAAATAGAAGGCAACATTTTCTTGTCAGTTATAGTAATTTTAACGTTTAAAGTTTTCGAATCTATTAGCATCACTGATAATTATTCTACAACTTCAAAAGTTTCATCAAATTGTTCATTCACTTCTATTTCATCATTAAAATATGTCTCATCATCAACTCTTTCCTCTTTAAAAATAGGAAAAATCAAATTAAACCCTAATTTTTTCACTGAAATTTAATTTAAACCCAAACTCTTAAAACCATTCAAAAGGAACCCAAACATCTTACAAACGTTTAATTGAAACCCCAACTTAACATATTTGTTAACTCTCCATCAATACATGAAATTTTTAAAAAAAATCATATGAAAACCAAGTTAAATGTACATCTTATTTGGTAAATAAGGCCAAAAAAATAAAAAACTGAAAATAACTAAACAATAACTTTTAGGAAAGATTTAAACCTTTAGCTCCCTTCTTACCATCCTCGATCCGAATACCCTAGCCCTTTATTTCTTTCCAGCTCTTTTTTCTTTCTTTGACGACATGCAAAACAAGCATAAAAAAAATTAGTTTCCAAAGCTTCAAATGGAGACTAATTTTCCACCATTACTTTCTACTTTTAAAATATTCACTTCCCCAAATCTTTGTCCTACACCTTCCTCCCTTTCCCAAACTTCTGCAGCCCATCCCTCTTCCCCATCCCTTTCTACAATTATCCCTTCCTCAACCACTATCAACCCTCTAAAAATTTATGTTCTAACAGTCGGTGAAAATGTTAGAGGATGTAGGAAGACATGGAAACAGGTCGTGGGAGATAACTCTAATTCTTCTTTACTTTTCATTCCACCTGTGGAGATTGAAGGTAAGCTAATGGTGGCTCTTAGTCTAGATATTCTACAGGTAGGAGCTAAGACATGGGAAGCTACTCTTGTTGGTTTTCTTATTGATAAAAGCCTGCTTTTCCTAGATACAAGCATAGGCTCAGAGAAATTGGAAAGGGAGAGGTCAAATGAAGGTAATGTAACAGACAAGGATAACATAATCTTTACCTTCTCTTCCAAAATGTAAACACAAAAGGTAATTGAAGAAGGCCTTTAGCACATATCTCAAATCCCTTTTGTTCTTCAAAATTGGAAACCAAGCATGGAATTAGAAAAAATCATAATGAAGAACATTCCTCTATGGGTGAATATTCACAACATTCCTTTGGAATATTAGACTACAAAGGGTTTGAGTATGCTAGCCAGTTACTTGGGGAAACCAATATGTACGGATGGAAACACTGCATTGGAGAAAAGGGTTGGATTTGCTCGACTATGTGTGAGTATGGACATTTATAAGGAAATGAAAAACAGCATCCCTATCTTAAGTTTGGCTAACAAACACTCTCTCAGAGAGGATAAAGTTATGGTAACATATCAACGGAAACGGTCTCTTAAAGCTTAAGACAAAGAATGGAAATCGACGGGAAGAGTCTTCACTAAAGGAGACTATTTGGAGGTGATGGGTATGGAAAAGAATATTTCTAAAGACAACAAAAAGGTTGAGGAGTCAGAACAAGTATCAGAAAATCATATGCTAGTTTAGGCTATTTATGATTCTCCTAAAAATGGGGAGAGCATTCATGAGGATAATAGCCCAGATTCTACTCAGTAGGAAGGAACACTTCAGAATTCATCAGCAGGGATATTGGGGATAATATTCTTCTAGTGTAGGAATTTTTTAAAGGGTATAATCATAGCAAAAGTCCCAAAAATTGTATCATAAAATTGGATTTATAGAAAGCTTTTGATAGAGTGAACTGGAGCTTTTTTCTACAAACTATAAAGGTCATGAACTTTCCCCATAGGTTCATAAAGTGTATTCAAGAATGCATTACTACTGCTTCCCACGGAATATTGATAAATGGGAGCCCTACGGAGGTGTTTAAAGGCAAAAAAGGAATTAATCAAGGGGATCCTCTGTCCCATTACCTTTTTCTATTTTGTATGGAGGTACTCACCACTAAACCATAACACTTCAAAGGACTTGAGATTCAAATACCATTCCACATGTAACAAACTTTCCCTAACTAGCTTATGTTTTGCAGATGATCTCATTCTTCTAAACAAGGCTGCAGTCCACTCAGTCTCTTTTCTAATGAGTACTCTTAATAATTTTAAGGAGATGTCAGCTTTGTGTATCAATCTTTACAAAAGCTATTTCATACTCTCCAAAAGTGCTTCTCATCTTTCTAATACCTTGTCTCTAACTACGGGTATGGAAATCAAAGACCCTCCTTTTCTATATTTGGGTATTCCTATCTCATCAAGGAGGCATAGGTATTATGAATATATATCGTTAATTGAAACAATCTAGAAAATATTGGGGTCATGGACTAATAGAGAATCATCCTACGGAGGGAAACTTCAGCTTCTGAAGTCGGTTATTATGTCAATGTAAACTTATTGGCATTCCTACCTATTTCTCTCCAAAGGGCTAATTAAAATAGTAGAGAAACTGATGAAGCAGTTTCTATGGGGGAAAGGGAATGGTGAGAAAGGAATAGCAAAATTTAATTAGAAGAAAATTTGCCAACCAAGAGAGGAAGGCGGATTAGGTTTAGAGTCAATCTCCAAGAAAAACAGATTACTTGTGACCAAGAGGATTTTGAGAATCCTAAGTGAAAAACAATATATGTAGATCAAATGGATCCACTCTTATATATTAAATGCTAATAGTCTTTAGGCTCTAAGAATCAAAGACAGTTACTCTCAGTTTGTCAACCAAATTCTTAGAATGAGTAGAGAGGTTCAGTAGTACATAACTTGTCAGATTAGGACAGGGGAAAGAATTTCCTTATGGTATGACAACAGAATAGGGCAAGAAGCTTTAATTCATAATCATTTGGCAAGATCTCTATTAGAGACGTTCCTTAAGTATACTAAGCTCCATGAAATTATTAAAAATGAAAATTGGATGCTATCTTCATATAAGACTAGACTCTTGGTCCTTCCACAATTTAGAAGCCTTGGGGAGAGAGATATTTACTTATGGAATGGGATTCCTATTTCAGAAATTACTATAAAGGAAGCTAAAAGGTTGAGGGATGGGATAGCTAATAGAGTAGGATGGTACCCCCTATTCTGGAACAAGGTTCTTAGACCAAATGCTAGCTTTCTTCTCTGGCTAGCTATGTTGAACAGGCTCCGCACTTTGGATAGGCTAAAATTCCTATCCTCCTCTACGATATGTATTCTTTACAACTTAGAGGATGAAACTAGAGACCACCTCTTCTTTGAGTGTGTTTTCTTTAAAGAGGTTTGGGCTAAACTCTCTAGTCTGTGTGCCCTTGGGTTTAACTATTACAGACCCTAAGATATCCTACTAGAGATACCTCATCTGTATATTTCTAAATATGTTAGGGGTTATTATAATGGTCTTGGTAGCTACATGTTTTCAAGTATTTTAGAATGAAAGGAATAGTAGAAGGTTTAAAGACAAATCTCATTCTCTGCTATCTCTTATAAGACTCATTATTACTAGGATAAGGGAATAATTGATTATAAATCAGTTAAACATGCACTGTAGCAGAGGAATGACTCTCACATGGAGAATATAATCCTTTCTATCTATTCTTATTTCATGCTACTCAACAAAATTCATACGATCTGCATTACAATTTAGAATAGAACTAAAAATAAATAAATTTCTCATGCATAAAAATTCCTGGAATCTAGTAGATTATTCATTCACCTACTCATAAAAAACTACTAAAATATGGGTAAATATGGACTCACCTATTGTAAAGGAAAGGGCTTTCTTAGATCTTATCGCGTCATGGTTGAAGGATCACTACTGTGCCTCCAGACCCCTATCATCAACTTGTAGTTGGTTATTTTATGGAGATTCACAGATATAAAGAATGGAATCACACTGAGTTGAATACATTTTTCTGAGTCGAGATCTCCCTCACTGGCTCATCTTCAAAAATATAAGCCCCTAAAGAGTCTCCTCCCTTCTCTGAAAGTAAAGGAAGGTCTGAACAGTCAAAACATAAAATAGTCGTGCCCTAATCACTAAAGTCTTCTGAAGTTGAGTTTGCTACCTGAGTTGAGTTCTTACTTGTGCGATGAACCGAGTAAGAGAAATTCTGTGAAGCCACTACTAACCTTATGGTTAGAGCATCGACTCTCTTTCTCCCAAATCTAGTAACAGCTGAAGATTCAAGAAAGTCATAGATCATTATACCTTAAATGTTAAACGACTTTGCCCTTTAACATTGTTTTTGAACGTCGTCATTTTGTTTAACCTAGATGTATTCAGTATATCAAGTGAGTCTATCTCACATGGGAGAGACCATTTCTTTATGTAATCTTCTCTATTCTTTAATGAATTTTTAAATTCTCAAAAAAAGTTTTAGGAAAATTACAAGCATTCCCTAATCCTTATTTCTTTTTCCCTGGTAGTTATCATCACCCTCTTCTCGTATGCTCTTCTCTCTACTTCTGGCATTTTTAGTCATGTCTTCTCGTTTGTGCTCTCTTTTGTTTTTTTGTAGTTATAGTGTTATGTCTTATGTTAATAAAGATAAAAGGATGAGAGGCCCTAGTGCAAATGAAATAATGGTGGTTTTCTCTTCCTAAATAGACACAATAGTGGACTATTTTCTGTTCTCTCCTATTTTTCTCTCTCTGTTTATGCTTTATTGTCTTTTTTCATTACTTATCATTATCAAACAAAGGCTAAAACTAGACCTACCACCTTCGCTTCTAATTTTTCCTTTTTCAGCTTCCCAACAAGTTTAAAGAACTGGTTGTTATACATTCACATAAATCTCTCTCTCTCTCTCTCTCTCTCTCTTAGCTTGCTTTTTGTCCATCTAAACCTTATTCTTGAATTGGAGTTTTATATAATTAGTTCCAAAAATTGGGTAGCTCAAAATTCAAGAAAAATTGATATTAGCAGGGTTTAGATAACTTGTTTTAGCTGTCACTTGGCTTTTTTAATCAATTTTTTTCTCATACTAGTCCTCTATTTCATTTCCAATTGACAAGATGATCTATTTTTAACTCTTTTTTAATTCTAGGATTGAAATCCATGGTAGAGTACAAAAAGTTTAAGCACGTATGTATGTCTTATAGCATGAACTTTCATTTGGGTAAATCTTTAGGTAATCATGTGAGGTCTCATATGATTAAAAACAATTTGGCTCAAACTAATGGTACTAAGGCCGTAAAAAAAATCCTACTTCTCACCAATGATTATAAAGAAGCTAACACTAGCACTAATAACCCTAGCATTTAGCAGTGCCAACAACTAGAAGCTGGTCACAAATGGCAAATCTAATAATGAAAAAAATTCCAAATATTGTCATTTAGTTATTTTTGGTCTTGCATTTATTATCTAAGTTTTATTTTTCAAATAAGATTCACATTGTACATGAGTCCTGGATTAAAAATTTTTTTAATTCCAGTGGGATTTTTCAATGAAGAGTTAATGAAGATGTTAACTTGAGGTTTAAATTAAATGTTTGTAAAACGTTAGGGTTCTTTTTAAACTGTTTGAAACGCTAGAATCAAATTAAATTATGCTAGAAACATTAGGGTGCAATTTGACCGTTTTGCCTTAAAAATATCTAATCTACAATATCCATATACTAAATGGAGTAAAAATTATTAGGGTATTTTATTGATTCAAAAGTATTGAACTTCACTATCTCTCCATCAGACTTCATGGAAAGGGTATCCTTATCTATATTAGTTTTTGCTTAGCCATCTTCATGAACAACCTTAGCAAAAAAATTGAAGCTGAATGTTCTACATTATCTCTACATACTTTTAAGATGTAAAAGTCTACTAAAAATACTAAATCATTAACCATAACTAAAACATCCTCTATAACACAAACATGATGCATATAAGAATGATTAGCTAGTTGAATTATCATATTAGTTTCATGTGAAGAATTTAGATTTGAAGCTTGATAAATCGAGTGTGGTATGATATCAAGGTGGACTTAAGTCTACCATGACATGCTAGATTTTCTTATCACTAATGGTACACAAAAATGTAAACATACCTAGATCTTTAGGTTAGTATTAATTGCCTCATTCACACATTTAACAACTCCATCCATCTTTATGCCAATTTGTTGAGAATTTTTTGCAATGATTGAAATTAATTGCTTGGTTTCTTCTGGTGTTTTGTTTACTAAAGCTCCTCCGCTAGTTGCATCTTGCATGCTTTTATCCATTAGTAGTAACCCTTTATAAAAGTATTAAATCAAAAGTTACTCAGGAATTTAATGGTATGGGCAACTGGCATATAATTCTTTAAACCTCTATTAATATTTATATAATGTTTCTCTTTTAAAATATCTTATCTCATATATCTCCTTTCACATATTGATAGCTCGTGAAGCAGGAAAGAATTTCTTTGAGAACAATCTTTTCATTTCATTTTATATTGTCACTAAGCTTGAGGGAAGAAAATAAAACCAATCCTTTATCTTTTAATGAGAACAAAATGGCTCTAAGATTAATTTATTTTTCTATAACTTCTTGTGGTTTCATTATAGAACAAACAACATGGAATTCTTTTAATTGTTTATGTTGATCTTCACTTGCAAGACTGTGACAGATAGGAAGTAAGTCAATTGGACTAGATTTCTATTTGAAATCCAAATCAACATCTGGAAATCTTATACATAACGGTTGTTGATTGAAATTTGGTGTCACTAACTCCTGTAATGTTCTAGTGTAAGAGTTGTCATCTTTTCTTCAACTTCATGGAAATTAGAAACTTCACCAATTGTTAAGTCTATGTTAACTTTCACTTCTAAAAATGAACGACCTTTTCCTTACGTAGTCTCTTTCTTTAAACAAGAAATTGTTTTCTCAATTTTTAAATTATACTAAAATTCACTTGTCTAAGAAGAACTAGTCGTACGAGACAAGAGATTAGTAATAAAGTGTAAAATAATGCTAAGGAACTAAAATATTTTACTAAAAATGGTGCCAAATTTTGAACAAGTTGTCAAAGCCCTCAAACTTAATTCTAATTCACTAAAATCTTGTAATAGTTCTAGAACTAGGTTGAATCCCAAGAGAATTAAACACTAGTATCTAAATTTCAATTGATAAAATAAAATTGGGTGTTTATAATTAATTAACTAATGAAATTAATTTAAGAAAGAATTAAAATAAATTACGTAAGTATTAAAGTGAGAACACTAATGGTATTTAATACAGATTCAAGGAAAAGATCTCATCTAGTTGTAACTTTTAACATTGATCTAAAAAGAATAATTTTCACAACTCAAGCTGTTAGTCTAAAACCTATTATGATAGTCATAATAAGTCTCAATTTTTCCTAAACTAAATGGTTTAAACCCACCAGTCAAACCAAAGCTTACAATCAATAAGTTTGGTATGATAGTACTCCATATCAATTAAATGATAGCAATAAGCTTAATTGAAAAAATTAAACCTAAAATTAAATAATTGAGATGGTTATAACTATTAAATTTAATTTTCTTGTTTTTCATGAGTTAAATATGCCAATTTATAGATAAACTCTTTGTTATTTGTAGAAATCATTCATGACAATTATGGATAAATGAATTCATGGATAGCAATAGAATAATCAACATTAAATTAAATTTTCATATCAATAAATATTGATTACTCATTAAATCAAAGAACATAAAACAAGAAATACTTGAATTAAAATAAAAATCTATATTTGGAACAAAATATCATAAGATTACAACTAGAGTTTTGAATCTCTTTGATTCAAAAAAATTAGATATAACCACACATGATGATTATTTTAGCACAAAAATAGAAGAAAGAAGAAGAGAAAACAAAAGAAAGACAAAAAGGAATTGTGGAGAGAGTGTATGTAATGCTTTTTTCTTCCTTTTCTACCTAAAAGATAACTTTTTTCAATATTCCATAGATTATCTGTAATATCTTCTTTTCCGGTACATGCTTAATGTTTAACCCTAGATCAAGCATTGCATATACATGCATATCGTTAGCATTCATACATGAATTGATATTTATACACATTACAAGTAACCATATACACTCATTTGATATGTCTCGGGGTATGAAAAATGTTAAGTGATCATAAAGTGAATTATGTTTTCGTATGTCTTGAATTTTGGTACGATTGGATTTCAATTAGTAAATTTAAATTAAATGTTATGGATTGTGAGATTGATGAATTAAAATGTACATATGGACTAGGACAAATGCCAAGTGTTAGGAGAAATTGTGTGACAAATGGACTAGTAAATAAATGACAAGTGGAAAAATTTTTATATAGCATATGGACCAATCGTCGAGTGATATATGGATTAACTAAAGGGTGACAAATGGCAGCATAATTGTTAGACCCTGCTTTCCGGAGTCTAACTCTTTCCTGTATGCAGATTTTCTTAATACGTAAGTTATCTCCCAAAGAGAACACCTTGACCATTATCGGATTATCTCCTCAAAACTCCCCTTCTATAGTTTTAGTTTAGCTCTTAGAATAGTCGACTAATCCATTCCTACCTTTTAACCTGAATCCCTCAATGATCAGCGTGGGTGAGTCCTCACTTTAAACATATACTTACTTCGGGGCTATTAGTATAACTTCTCCCAGAAGCATCCAAACTAGGGTTTCTTTGGATAGATAGAAAGAGGATTTCAAGAACTACAATTTTTATGAAGACCTCGAATACCAACATTATCTTCTGAAGGGTCAAAAATGGGATAGAAGATACGCGGTGAACAGTGACCCAGATGATAGCGTGAACAGTGTCACAGACGAAGTCTAGGAAGCACAGATGATATTTTACAAATGTCATAACTTTCTCTAGAGGAATCGGTTTAGGGTAACCTCTATATGGTTTGAAAGAAGATTTCAAGGTCTACAACTTCCATGCAGACCTCAAAGATCAATTCTATCTTCTAAGGGGTCAACAATTGGACAGAAGATATGCATGAACAGTAACCCAAACGATAGCGTGAACAGTGTCACAGACGAAGTCTGGGAAACACAGACAATATCTTACAATCATCATAACTTTCTCTAGGGGAATTGGTTTAGAGTATTCTTTATATGGTTGGAAAGAGGATTTCAAGATCTATAACTTTCATGAAAACCTCAAAGGTCAATTCTATCTCTTGAGGGGTCAACAATGGGACAGAAGATACGGGGTGAGCAGGAACATAGAAGATGCACTTCAACTCAAGTAACCTCTTAACTCCCTCTTATAATCCTTGGCCCATAATCTATCCTCTGTGATTGACCTTTATCTTATGGGTTGACCCTCTATCAACTGTGAATTATTGTCTGTAGACTGTGAACAGTGACACAGACGATGTCTTGTGTAGCACAGCGCAACTCTGTGAATAGTAACACAGACGAAGTCTATGAATAGTAACACAGACGAAGCCTTTTGTAACACAACGCTACTCTGTTCACAGTAGCACAGATGAAGTCTGTGAACATAACACAGATGAATCCTATCCTCTATGTTCTATCTCTTATGCGTGACTCTACTCATCCTTTCCTCTGTGTCCTGACGTCATCACAGAGGATACTTACACTCTTGAATCCTCCTTGCCTCTGTGTTATGACGTCATAACAGAGGATACTTATACTCTTAAATCCTTCTTGCCTCTATGTTATGACGTCATCACAGAGGATACTTATACTCTTAAATCCTCATTGCCTCTGTGTTGCGACGTCATCACGGAGGATACTCTTCCTATGTATTCTCCTTTACATCTACCTTATTTAATGCAATCCACTGCTCTCATTTATTCCAAAATCAAGCCAGAAACCTAGACGTGATCGTTAATCCTTCTCACTCCTCATATTTATTTGATCCACACATGCAACGTAGAACTTTACCAGGGATTGTAATCATACACAGAATCATATGAATACAAATTTCATTCATTCTCAAATGTATATCTGTTTTACAAGGCTTTAACAACCTTACAAGTCATAATTACATCAGGACACTTAGACTAAGAAAACTTGAAAGATGGCTAAAGCCTTAGTTCTCAAA
>JAOQMS010043743.1:0-11334 GCA_027563885.1 Erythroxylum longipes
TAATTAAATTATAATTCATTTATTAATTAAAATATAATTTATTTTGTAATTAATTAATTACAATATTTTTTACAAACCAACCACTATCAATGGTAATGGTAATCATTCCTTCATCTTAACCAACCGCCATAGTTATAATGATTATATCCATTCCTATTCCTCTCTATATTCATTCCTATTCTCATTCCCATTACCCTTCATAAACTAAGCGCTCGCTAAACTTGTAAATGTAGCACCCTATCACTATGCCCATTTTCCAAAAAATTAAATTGAAAAACAGGTGGCAGAAATGTTACAAAACGGGTTCATACGTCCTAGCAACAACCCTTTCTCTTAACCAATTTTACTAGTCAAGAAGAAAGATGGATCATGGAGATTTTGCAACGACTACAGGGCACTCAATCAAGCCATTATCAAGGATCGTTTTCCCATCCCAACGATTGATGACATGCTTAATGAACTAGATGGATCATAATACTTCACCAAACTTGATCTACGGGTAGGGTACCATCAAATACGAGTTCATGAGAATGATATTCACAAAATTGCTTTTCGTACTCATCACGGCCATTACGAGTACTTGGTAATACCTTTTGGACTCTATAATGCCCCTTCTACTTTTCACTATGCCATGAACTGTATTTTTAATCAATATCTTCGAAAGTTCATGCTTGTATTTTTTGACGATATACTTATATTCTCAAAATCCTGGGAGGATCATGTTGCACATCTGTGGATAGTGCTTGGAATTTTGGCATGCTACAAGTTTCATATCAAGCCTTCCAAATGCTCATTTTTATAAGAAGAAATTGAATATCTTGGCCACATAATATCACGCCAACGGGTGCAAGTTGACAAACGCAAAATTGAGTGCATGCAAAACTGTCCACAACCACAGAACATCTCAGCCTTGCTTGGATTCCTTGGCTTGATTGGCTACTATTGCAAGTTCGTTGAGCATTACGATTCAATTGCCAAACCTCTCACAAACATGCTTAAAAAGGGTGAGTTTCCCTAGACCAAGGAAGGGATCGCCGCCTGTAATCAACTTAAGGAGGCTATGACAAAGACACCCATCCTTGCTATGCCAGACTTCACAAACACTTTTGAAGTTCACACTGATGCAAGCGATGTTGGAATTGGTGCAGTCCTAACCCATAAAGGGAAGCCACTTGCATTCCTGAGTAAAGCCTTAGGACCCAAAAAGAATGGGCCATCTGTATATGCCCGAGAGATGCTAGCAATCATGGAAGCAGTGAGAGCATAGAGACCATATCTACTTGGGAGAAAATTCAAAATAATTACAAATCAATAACCACTTTGAAATTTGCTAGAACAACGAGTAATGACACTGGAGCAATAAAAATTTATGGCCAAGCTATTGGGTTTTAAATTCAAGATTCTATATTAACCTAGAAAAGAGAATCATGTTCCTGATGCCTTATCATGAAGGGAGGATTGTCCGATGTCATTCACCTTCACCGAACCTCAATGGAATATATAGGAAGAGATTCAAACTGAAACTCAAAATTGTCCCTACACAACTGAAATGTAGCAGAAGGTGGAAACCATGCAAGATGGGGTGGTTAACTTCGACACACGTGCAAGTTTGCTTCACTACAAGGAAAAAGTGGTAGTCCTAAGTATAAGGGACTTATGTAACAAAATACTACATCACTTTCATGACTCAACTGTTGGGGGTCACTTTGGAGTTTATCAAAACTGGGTTAGACTGGCATAATATTTTCGGTGGCCAGGGATAAAAAAAGACGTCCAACAGTATGTGTCCAGTTGTGACGTCTGTTAAAAAGTTAATGCTGATTCTCGAAAACCTGGTGGGTTACTTCAGCCCTTACCGGTACCAAAAAAGGTATGGGAAGACTTAACTATGAATTTCATAAAGGGCCTTCCTTGCTCCAACGGCAATGATGGGATACTCGTGGTAGTAGACTGCTTAACAAAGTATGCACATTTCATTCCCGTCGTCCACCCGTTTACAGCAAAGTCAGTGGCCCAATTATTCATCACCAACATAGTTAAGCTCCATAGAATTCCTCGCTCCATCATAACTGATAGAGATAGAATCTTTCTTAGCCATTTCTGGAGAGAAATATTTAGATTACAAGGGACTAAACTAAGTATGGTCCAGCTTATTATCCACAAACAGATGGTCAATCTGAAGTCACCAACCGTACATTATAGTCATACTTGCGGTCACTTTCTCATCAATACCTAAGAAGATGGGAGGATTTCACTGCGTGGGCTAAGTTCTGGTATAACACTTCTTACCATGCCTCCACCAAACGCACCCCATTCGAGTACCTATATGGGCAAGCACCACCTACACTGGTTAGGTATCCAGCTAGGACCTCTCCCAATAGTGAGATTGATCAAGAGTTATAGGAACGTGATGAATTGCTTAAGGAACTGAAACACAACTTGAACCAATCTAACCTACGCATGAAAAACCAATTGGATCAGAAGCGGCAGGATAAGCAATTTCTAATAAGGGATTGGGTGTACTTAAAGCTGCAACCACATCGACAGAAGTCTCTCTCACAAAAAGCTCTGTATAAACTCAGTGGCCATTTTTATGGACCCTATCAGGTGATCCAAAAATTGGGAGAAGTGGCTTACAAGTTGAACCTACCTTTAGAATCTTAATCCATCTAGTTTCCACGTGTTACAGTTAAGGAGTTGAGTTGGAGACCGAGTGGTTAGTTCGAACTTGTCCAAAATGGATAACAATGGTAATCTTTCATTGAAATCTTTACGGGTGGTTGAGTACCGTAAGATCAAGAAATGAAATTGTATTAAATGGGAAGCTCTGATCCATTGGGATTCGTTAGCAGAAGAAAACACCATTTGGGAAGACCTCGCTATGCTTAAATTACAGTTCCCTAACTTTATCCTTGAGGACTAGGATAGTCTTGATAGAGGGAGGATTGATGAAGAGCAAAATCGTCAATTAAAGAATGCCTATAATCATGCACGTAAAGCCCAGTTGAAGGAAATGCATGGACAATTAAGCTAATGCCCACCGATCATAGAGACCTGTTGTTGGAAACAAATCCTAATTGCTAGACACTGCTTTATTGTTATTATTATTCAATAATCATTGCCTGATGTTTGGGCTTAGTTAATGGGTCATCATTTCTGTGTTTCTTGCACCAATTAATGGGTTATGTTTAGGAAACTTATGGCTATAAAAGCCAAGAAGGATCATTGTACGGAGGAGTTTTTTCCGGGTATCAATCAATAGAGATCTCAACCTATTTTCTTGCTCTTACTTGTGTTTGATCATGAAAATTCATCACAAGGACTCAAATTTCATGTACCAGCGTCAAGAGTATGGGGTTCGCTTAATCTGTTGTGCCCAGCGTCAAGAGTACGGGGGTCGCTTAATCGTTTCCTCACCAATCACAAAAAATAATATACAAATATTAAGTTAAAAAAATCAAGTAAGGTACCATGCCTTTATTTATGGGTCCAACTGATAACATGGAACCTTGCCATAACTCTAAGCCAAAAGAGAACACATATATGTAGCATACATGACTCGATTATGTATATGTAAGTTTCAAAATGTTATTTCATGTAGTGAAAGTTATCTTTTGCAATCCAAGTGCAAAGTTATTAAAAAATGTAGTTTTAGAAAATAAAAAATTGTTTTTTGCACTTCAATTGTAGGTTTGTTGAAAATAATATCATTCCTCAAAATACGAAATAAAAACATCAATTTCACTTCAAGTACAAAGAATTATTCGAAACAATGTCTTTTATCAAATACATAAGTATACTAGCATCTTTGAGATTCAATTCTACTATGCATTACCTAGGTTCAAAATTCATATATAAGTCATCATGCATGTCTTGGGATATCCTAATCCCATTTTAGAGATATGTTTTTCCCTAACTGACCTCAAAAGAAGGTGTACACTCCTTTGACTTCAATTATCCTCAGTACGAGCTCCTTGATTCACAGCTCTTGAGCCTTTATATATACAAATGCAATGTATTTACTACTCAAACATATATCTCATATTTATACACCATCATATAAGTGTATAAAACATAATATCACAAAATTTAAGCTATAGGATTCGACCATGAAGCTTCTCATATGGTTACTTCCCTTATTATTCACATAAGCTTTCTTTTGTATTTTCCAAGGCATTATTCCAAGGCATTTAATGCCTTTGATCCAATTCTTACACCTTTCAAAGCATAATTATGCACATTTATGTCCAAGCACATTAGGCCACTACTTGTCAATCTACGTAAATATTTAAGTTTACTCTAAGTATACATGAAAGCCTCTTTCCAATGCACACCATTACAATCCTTAAATATTAAGTCAAATTCACTTAGGAATTTTATCAAACACCTAAAGGCATAAAATTGAAAGCCTCCTTCTAATGTACTTCTTCCTCATTTTTTATAATCTATTCACATTATACATACACAATTAACATCGTAGAATTTATTTAAACCTTCAATTTCAAAAGATATTCAAAATTTCACCAACTTTCACCAAAGAGAGGGCATTTTGGTTTTGCCTTAAAGAAGCTTCTCCATGACCCATTTCATTCATCTAAACCATGTCTCATGCATAGTCAAGCACGGAGAACAACATATCTTAACACCGAACTCAATATCCTAATATAGAGAGAGATCAGACAAAATTTACCTAAACTTTCCTTTGGTGATATCTTAAAATCCTTTGAGAATTTCTCAAATATAATGATAGATTTGAGTTCCTTGACCCAAAATTAACTTAGAAAACCTTGGTTTGGGTTGGAGAATCAAAAGAATGGTGGAAATTTGATGATGACCGAAAATTCTTCTTCTTCTCCTCTCTTCTCCTTTTTGTTAATTAAAAACAAAGTGTTTTTAATGTTTTATGGTGGGATGCATAGCCACACAAGGAGAAGGGTATAGATTTTGACTCTTCTTTGACCAAACATGGTGAATTTACCTTTTTGTCCTTAGTTTATGTGAAATTACCAATATACCCTTCAAACTTTTCCTAAATTTATAATTAAGCCCTTATGTACATCAACCTTTCCAATTAAGCTTTCTAAGTGTCTACTAAGTCTATGAATCATGTCTAATCATCTATAAGGAATTAGAACACACACCATGGCCATATCCATCCAATGGACTCGGTTTTAAACACTTAGAAACTTATATGTTTGAAATCTCTAAGATTTCGCATACCGATGAACTCTAAGTTCATGTAAGGGCATATAACATTAGATATCACTGACATATATACCGAAAAGATTCAAATACATTCTTGAACTCATATACAACCATGTATATATCAATATACAATAGTATCTCCAAGTACAAATCAATACAAAAGGGTTCAGAAAATTCGGGGTTACACTCAATCACTTTTTCTTTTCTTTTTTGTCACTTTTTTGTCTCTTTTTTAAACAAAAATATCAAACAGGAGATTTTTTTTCTTCTCCTCCATTCTATAAAAAATAAAAATGATGCAACTCGAATCATCTAATTAACTTTTCATAGAAATAGTCAAAATCCTATGCAAATAAACTTGATATAATTTCTTCAATTTAAGGGTTCAAAATTATTAAGTATATTAACAAAAAAGGGTAAATTCGGCTTGTAACAAGGTTATTAGACAAGACAGAAAGGTTAAAGCTCAAATTGGTTTTCTAAGGTTAAGGTTAAAGCAAATTAGGGATGACAATTCCGGCCTGACCTGTCCTGCCAGACCAGGCCCGTTTTTGGCCCGAGTTTGGCCGACCATGGTCTGTCCGACCCGGCCCGTGGCCTGACCATTTTGGACAAAACAACGTCGTTTTGTCCAAAATGACGCCATTTTGTATTTTTAATTAAAAATGCCGGCCTGTCGTAATTGAGGCTGGGCTGGGTCGGGCCAAGGGCAGCCCGGGCCCGACTCGACCCTTTGATATCCTTAGCTTAAATTGGTTTTCTAAGGATAAAATGTGAGGTAGGTGTGTTTAGGTCAAAAAATGGTTATCCTAATTATACTCATCATCTTTATACACAAATTCATTAAAAATATGGTCTCAATACCTATTCAAAAGCAAGTTCTAGCATAGATAAGCTATGTTTGATGACACACAACAAAAAGTTATATGAGCACATATGGATGAATGTTTTTAGGCTCAAAGCTCATGTAGGTGTAAAAAATTGCATCAAGTCTTGCGCACTTTTCACTCAACAAAATCAATGAGATACTTGAAAAAATTTAATGAAAACCATAATCATGCTTGTCTCTCTCATGCATTAGATCTTAAACCAAAAATGTATCCTAACTCAAGAATTATTCATGAACAACAATCAGAAAATTATAAAGCTATCATGGGGAATGATTAATATATGAATTAACATATCATGAGTCTAAGCACAAATTACAAAGTTTATCAAAATGAAAACACTCGCTCCCTCACACCTAAATCATACATTGTCCCTAATGTATGAATAAGATACTCACACTCAATAAAGTTAAATTAAAGAAGATAAATAATTGAGGACTTCCCTGAAGGGTGAGCATTTGAACAATATCTGCGCACGCTTCTTTGTGATACTAGTTTATGAGCCTACAACAGATTTAGCATTCATCAGTGAGTTGCCTTTTGCTGTAGTCTTAGTAGTAGCTTAGAACGCCCCCATTACACTAAACAAGATAAACAAAAATTCTTAAAAATATTAACAACTTAATAATAATTGAAATTAAACTAAAAGAAATATTAACTAAAAGTAAGTAATAAGAATGAAAAAATAAAAATAATTACAAACAGTAAAAATAAAATTTTTGAAAAAAGTTGGGGGGGGGGGGGGTAAGAGCATTGCTGGGGTGTTGGGGGGGACGGGATAGATTGTGTGAAAGTCAAAGACAAGTGCTGCATGAATGCATAGGTAGAAGAGTGTTGCGGCGTGGGAGAGTTGTGGAAGAGAAGGTTGAGTTGTGCTTGTGTGGAGAGCTGGTTGGGGCTGCGTGGGTTGGTGACGGTGCAACACTGGGAGAGAGCTGGTGAGGGGCAATGGAATTGTAATGTTCCTGCAAAGAGAAATAAAAGATTAGTTTTTTTTAAAATGCTAATAACATGAAAAGGGAAAAATAATTATGGGGTATTTTCTTTTTCTTTTTTATTTTTTAATAAATAAATAAATAAAGTAAAAATGGGAATTAAAATATCGCATTTTTATTTTTTAATTATTTGTTTTTGTAATATTAGAGTATCAATCCAGAAGACTAAATCGCATAAGGCGAGATCACGCTTTATGAGATTTAGTAGTCTAGAAATTTTTTAATTTTTTAATTTTTTTAAAGCCAGTAAGATCTCGCCTTATGAGATTTCGTAGTCTAGAAATTTTTTTAATTTTTTAATTTTTTTAAAGCCCGTAATTTGTGTTTCAAAAATAACAAAATGCATCCTAGAAAGAACTAAAGCAAAACAAAATAAAACTATCATATTTTGGGTTGCCTCCCGAAAAGTGCAATTGTTTAACGTTGTTATGGTCGACGTGGCCGGTTCTTCCCAAAGTTCTATGTAATTGCAGTTTTGTACTCCTTAAGTAGTGCTACTAACCCTTCCTCTTATTCTTTAGTCAACCTTTTTGAAATGATTGTGGATAATAATTTTCCATCACCTAAATAGACATACTTTAAGCGATCAAGTAACACCTTCAATTCTATCTTCGGAGCCTGCAAAGTAGAAGGTAAGATTATTTTGTGAGTTATAATAAGTTAATCTTTCAAATTTTTCGAATCTATTGGCATTGTTGACAATGGTTCTACAACTTCATAAATTTCATCAACTTGCTCGTTCAATTCTGATTTAGCTTTAAGCTCTAACTTATCTTCATCACTTTCTTCCTTAAACATATCCAGCACAAATGAATCCACAATATCTATATGATAAATGGATTGAAGATCATTAGGGATTTTATTGCTTCAAAAATATTGAACTTTACTATTTCTCCATCAAACTCCACATAAAGAGTACCCTTATCCACATCAATTTTTGTCTTAGCCATCTTTATAAACAACCTTCCTAATAGAATCGAAGCTGAATGTTTCACAATATCTCCATCCATTTTTAAGATGTAAAAATCCACTGGAAATACCAAATCATTAACTTGGACTAAAACATCCTCAATTACTCCAATAGGACGCACATATGAATGATTAGTTAGTTGGATAATCACATTAATTTCTTGCAAAGAATTTAGATTTAAAGCTCAATAAATTGAGTACGACATAACATTAATAGATGCACCTAATTCTAGTATGGCACGCTCAATTTTTCTATTACCAATAACACATGAAGTGTAAACATACCTGGATCTTTGTATTTTTCTAGTAATTTCCTATTTATCACAATTGATACATTTTTACCCAAAATTATTCTCTTTTTGTCCTTCAGCTTCCCTTTATTTGTGCACAACTCCTTTAAGAATTTTGTATATTTTGAAACTTGCTTGATGGCTTCCAGAAGTGGTATATTGATTTCCACCTTTTTGAAAGTTTCTAAATATGATAAATCAATACGAGAACAAAATAAATCAATTGATTTTAAATATGATAAAGTCAAGATTACTAAACTCCGATTCAAGGGAAAGATTTTATCTAATTGTAACATTGACTATTGGTTCAAAAAGAATATTTTCACGATTCAAGCAGTTAGTTCTAGACTTATTAGGATAGCCGTAATAAGTCTCAAATTTTCCTAAATTAATTAGTTCAAACCCAACAATATTTAAACTAAAACTTATCATCTATTGACTGGGTATGATAATATTCCATATCAAATAAATAATAGCAATGAGCTCCGTGAAAAAAAACTAAACCTAAATTAAATAATCGAGATAGCTGCAACTATTCAATTTAGTTTTCTTGTTGATCATAAGTTAAATACGTAAATTCATAAATAACCTATTTGCTACTTGTACCAATCCTTCATGACAATTATGGATCATTGAATTCCTCGATAGCGATAGAATAATCAAAATTAAATTAAATTATCAAATTAATCAAATATCAATCATTCATAAAATATGAGAACTCAAAACAAGAAATACTTGAATTAAAACGTGAATAAAAGTTTGAAACACAAAACCTCACAAAGTTACAGTCAAAGTATTGAATCCCCTTGAATCAGAAAGATGAGTTTAGCCATACATGACTTTCGCTCCAATAACAAAAATAGAAGAAAGGCTAAGAATTGCTAAAACATAAAAAAGAGAGAACCTTTTCTGTTGTGAGAAACGTCCCTTTTATAGGGTTTTCTAATATAATCCTAATCTAACTCTAACTTGTAAAGATGTCTATCTAAAACGAATTCAAAATTAAACTCCTTCACGATAAAAATAAGGTAAAGTCTTCCAGTCAAACTCCAACTCCTTAAGTGATTAGCCTTATTCACTGCAACAATCTCTCCACTTTATCCAAAAGTTGTCATTATCATCAATAAAGTCCCAATGTGATGCAATCTCAACCTTTCATCTCCTAAAACAAAAACAAAAATTAATTTCCATATTTAAGCACAAAAATAAATTTAAAACAAAGGAGATAATATCAAATAATTAGTTAAGATGAGATCTTATCAATATAGTATAGCTTAATTTCATTTTTGAGAACATAGACTCCTACGTATTAATAAAATCATCAATAAAAAGAAAAAAATACTTATGACCCTAGAAGTACTGAAGTTCAACCATGGACTGAAAATTCAAATAAGTAGTTATTTTTTACAACATAGACCTATGTATATCTAGTAAAATCATGAATAAAAAGAAAAAAAAGGTACTTATGACTCAAGGAGAACTGTAGTGGAGTTGGGTCCCATATATCAATATAAAAAATATTGGAACTCCTAAGATCCAAAGATGCTAAAGGCATTTTCATTAGTTTTCCTAGATCACAAGATGAACAAATAGTGGTAGAAGACAAACAGGAAGAAATCTGATACAGTTTGACTATAAGGATGACCCAATCTAGTATGTCAATCTTCCAAAGAAACACTTTCACCTAACTAAACGTGTTAATATGATGAGTACTGCAAAAAAGGACATGAAGAACATCTTTACTTGGCCCTTTTAATACGATTTTCTTGGTGATCACTTGAAAAAAGAACAAAGACAAGGAGCGAGATCTTTTATCAAAAAAGTAATAGGGTCAAAATTCAAAGAAACATGAGTTGTGGAATGCAAATTTTTTAATAGAGAGTAATGATTTTGTAATTTTTAGAATCAACAATTTTTTTTTTGATTTATGTGTAGTGAGAATGACCTTACTAAAGTGAGCAATAGGCAAGGATTGTTTATTACCAATTCCAATTGGTTGTATCGTAATAACTTTAAAGTTCTTTAAATTGACTCATGTTTGTTATAATATGATGTGTTGCACCTATGTCAGAACACCACGACATAGGTTGAAGTTTTGTATTAATTGAAGATTCTAAAGATGCGCAGTTGGATGATATATCAGTGGAGAATAGAATAAAGGCTATGAAGCTTGCCATGCAATGTTGGCTGGCGATAGTGAGTTACTTCTAGGTGAATATCGACACCGCAAGTGATGGACAGGATAATTTTCGTATTCACAAATCTGGCATAACTCTTAGATTTACGATGATGAGATTGATTCAGTCTTGAATTATTAGAAGAAGGTTATTGAGTATTGAGTATTGAGTATAGGTGATTGAAGATTGTTGTTTTGATAGCCTGTAAGCCAATTTGCCATTGGAGGATCATGAAGTCTCTTAAGTTAAATATAATGAGCTAGTAAAATTTCTGACGACGATGACAACAACTTCCCCAAGCATCCTACCACCCCATAACCACCGAACTGATTATCCACCCGACCCTTCTCAAGATACTACTATTACTGGACATACGGCCAAGAAGGTGCGCATACGGGAAAGGGAGGAAGACCCTCCACCTTCGTCCTCTGCCCCCAACATCCCAATCAGCTATAGTGCAGCACTCACAGGAAACCCCAGTCCTAGCATTCCAGACAAAGCACTACCTTGGCCTGAGGAGGAGCCTGTAGAAGTAACGGATGGTGATATCACCTTGGTTCAAGGAGTATATGGAATGGGCATTGAATTGGCGCCTACCTTCAAAACTCAACTTGATAATCAGTGGGCAAAGGCAGTAGTGGTCAAACTGATGGGCAGAAAATTAGGGTTCCATATGCTCAAATCCCGCCTATCCTCGACGTGGAAATGTACTGGACCCATGAAAATCGTGGATGTGGACAACGAGTTCTACTTGATTAATTTTATTGAAGAAGTCGATTACCTGATGGCGCTCACCCAAGGACCCTGGTTG
>JAOQMS010043744.1:0-11329 GCA_027563885.1 Erythroxylum longipes
TAATTTATACCTAATTGCAACAAAACAATAAAATTAATCCCCAACATATAGTAAGAAGAAAATCGGGGTCTAACACAATTTCATAGATTACCAAGTTTCCTCATTGCCAGTCAAGTGAAATAGTGTCTACATCCTTTGCAGTTTCTAGAGCTATCATCTTAGGCCTCCATTCCTTTGGTAGTAACCTTAGAATCTTCGTTACATGCTTACCATTGGGATATATCTTTCCTAATTTATTTAAGGTTGTGATGATGTTGTTGAATTGTTTGAATAATTCATCAATGATTTCTCCCTATTTCATACCAATAGTTTCGTATTGATGCACTAAAATGCTTATTCTTTGTTTCTTTACCTCATTCGTTCCTTTAAAGGTGACATGTAATTTATCCCGCATTTCTTTTACTGTAGATCAGTAGGATATCTTTTCATATTCTTTTGGAGATAGTGAACAAATCAGACGATGTTTTTCTTTAGTGTTTAGTTGTGCATTTCTTCTGTCGGCATTAGGCCACACTTTTACGTTTTTCATAGAGGGAAGTGTAGCCCTAACCTTGATGGCTTGCTAGACTTCAATATCTATAGATTGGAGATAGATTGTCATTCTCTCCTTCTAATATGAGTAATTATTTTCATTGAAATAAGGAGGCTTTGAGATAGATTGTCCTTCAAAACTTCTCAAGTTGTTTGCCATAATCTATCAGGTGCTATAAAATGCAATAAATGTGAAACCTCACTCTGATACTAAATGATAAAGTAAATACTCGCAAGTGATACTTCCAGCATCCAGATGTTAAGACAAAATATCATATCATAAAGCTGATTATGATTTGTAAGATCCTTTCAAATATTGTGGAATCATTTCTAATAAAATCAGGTAAGTTTATAAGGAAGGTTTCTGCAATAAAGGAAGCATTTATCATATGATTTTATTTCCTTGGGAGAATTAATCCATTAGCAATAGAAGGAAATAAATCCAATTTAAAAGGTCATCATCAAAATCATTAAGCCTTGAACTAACATCAATAACTTATGAAGATCTCTAAATGTTTTCAAAAAGAGCCACCTGTCCCAAAGACTCGGGTATCTGGATTCATAGGAGGGTGCCCAACTCAAAATAAATGTTGACAGGTCGTGTCATAACCCAAACAATAACTTTTAGAAATATATACTAATTGATGCTTGTCCTTAGTATATCTACAGAACACATTCTATTTAAATCAATCAGTTATGTATCATAGCCTTAATATTAGCTCCATCCAAGAGGTTTTCTTTTATAGTAGAATGTTGAGTTGAAAAACTATAAACCTTAAAACTTTTCCTATGTAGCTTAAATTGAATCAGAGATATTGATTAGGTCAAGATTGGGAAGATCATTGGTTTTATATATAATGTTAATTTAATTTATTTAGTAGAGGATTAAAATAAGGTTCATTCTGAATGGAGCTGGTGAGGCAATTGGCATGGGGTCTTGAACCTTTACTTTCCCTTCAATTCTATAATACTACACCTTGGTGTATTGTAATCTGCTTACAAGCCTCCGACTTTATTTTCTTGTTTTGAATGAAAATGAAAACAAATTCTTTTACAAACTCCAAAGAACTGTACATGCATAAAAGATTTTTCTTTTTTTACTCAAAGCATGAAAACAATTACAAAAGGGAAGTTGACCATCTACCAGATGGGACTTTTGTCGTTAAAAGTTTATCTTTGGCCTCTTCTGTTTATAATGAATACTCTTTTCATGTTTGGAAAATATTAATACTCTTTTCATAGTTAATTGAAGGAGAAATTGTACTTTCTACAAACAGATCCAAGGACAGAGAAGTAGAGAAGCGTAAAATTTACTTTTTCCTCAGAGAGGAATTACTATTCTGCACAAACATCAATGCAATTTTTGAGTCAATTATTTGCTTTGTAAACCCAAAAAAGAAAAAATAAAAGTCTGTCTTAATGGTGTATTGACAGAAGAAGGATAATTGGGTGAAAAAATTATATTTTTAATAAATATATTAAATTCATAAAATTTAAATTTTGGAATAATAATAGCTATTTATAAAATCAAAATCAATTAAAATATTGAAAATACTTAATTATAAGTAGTTTTGAATTATTTTTTAATATGGGTACATTAAATATATGATATTAGCGTTATATATTTAGTTCACATATTTCAAAATATTTTTAATGCATTTAGCCATTTTGAAATTTTATGTGAACTATTAGATAATATATTTCTGTTTATAAAATCAGTGTCAATTTAATTTTTCAAAAGATGATTAATTATTAAAAATAATTATTTTAAACATGTATACGTTAAGTATTTACAACATTGAAAAATATATTTGATAATTACAAAAAAAGTTATATATTTATTAAAATTAACTTATAATAATGTGATTATAACTATTTTCACATATAAGAAAAACTAAATGTAATTTTAAATAGTTACACAAATATTAAATTTTATTATAAAATTAAACATAATATAAATTTTAAAAATTAATAATTTTTATAGTAAGTGCAATTGACATGAAATACTATCTTCACATATTTAAAAATTTGTCATAATTATCCTCTACTCAACTTTTGAAAGTACACAATTTAAATTTAAAATACAAATTTAAAAGTTGTCATAAATTTAAAATTTCATGTATTTCTTGAAATTATAAATTATAATTAACAATTATATGTACTAAAAAATTCTTAAATTTTTTCTACAATTATAAATACCATTTGCATATGTATAACTAAAGAAATTATAAAAAATTTATATAGTCCCATATAAGTTTAGATTATTGTTAAACATATCTCGAAAGATAAGAATTTTTAATTTTTAATTTATTAGTTTTATTTGAAATTTCAATTATATTACTAAAATATCGAAAATCAATTATAAATAGGATTAAGCTCTATGGAGCTACTACTTTTTGGTTAACCCTCTCTGTAAGAGTTACAGAATTTTCTTAACCTATTATAGTGATATCGTTAAAGGAAAAATACTTATGCGGCTGCGGTAGTTGAGATAAATCAATTTCAAAAACGGTTTTAAGGATATGACAAGAAAAAGATCAAGCTTCAAAATAAGGTATGAATTACAATTCATGCTTTGTTATGATTAATGTGTTAATCATTTTACAAAATTAAAGTAATGTTGGTTTTCTGGAAATCAAAATACGAAAAAGTTTCGTAATTATTGCACAGTGGTGGGGATCAAATCTCACCCCGATTTCCCAATAGTGGAATTAGATCTAGGTTGGTGAAGTTTGATGAATAGATATTCATAGATTTGGGTTGATGTGACTAGATAAAGGCTTATAAACAAGGACTAAAATGTTTAATCTACATATCAAAATAATTAAATTTTAGGGTTCCAATCACATTCATAATTCGGATTATCCAAGACTAACACTAGTACCCGATTAGGTTCAAGAGTTGAATCAAATCACAAACTTTGGATGCATAGTCAAGTCACAACCTAAATTTAAACCACGTTTGTGTGATACATGGATTAGATGCATTTTAAGGGTAGTTATGGACATAGGCTCAATTCAATTAAGTTGTCATAATCTAAATGTATATGTGATATACATAATCAAGATCATCCAAGTATTAATGAGACCAAAGGACAAATCCCTTAAACAAAATATTAAGACTTACACCTTCCATTGATATGGCAAGAACCAGAGTTCTTTTAGAATTAGGTTGTTGGGCAAATCCAAGCCCGTTGTATACGAATATGTTCAAACCATGGAAATTAGATTTTCAGATTAATGGGTAGGTCCTAACTAGAAGTGTTGATTTGTTTGGCAAACCTAAGGTTAATGTGGATAGACACGAAGTTGGGTTATATACATGGGATGTATATAAATCAAGAGTTGATAACCCAATAAGTGTGCTAAATTAACAGTTGATGACACAGGTTGATAGTTGCATAATTGAATGCAATTGGTATGAATGATACCTAACGATTTACCTAAGGTGGCTTGTTGGGCAAACCCAAGGTCATTCTTGATGATATCGGATATCGACCCATTAAGAAAACTATAAGTTTTCTCGAATTCGTAGTAAGGGCTATAACTTTGAATAAGAATAATGGGACCCATAATGTATGTTATTAAAGTCCTTATAGATATGCATTAAGTGTACATTCTAACACTTTCTCTCGTTCTTCTAGGTTATCGAATTGTACAATGTCTTCTAGTGTGAACTTACGCTCCCCGTTAGATTGCAACAAATTCACAGGACCTAACTTCTTGGATTGGCTACGGAATTTGAGAATTGTTCTCAATTATGAAAAACTAGGATATATCCTAGATGAACCACTTCCCGATCCCTCTACTACTGATGCGTCTGATGAAGATCAGATAGCTTACAAGAAGCTACTGGAGGATAGTGATTTGGCTAATTGTATAATGTTGGCCTTTATGTCACTAGAACTGAAAAAGCAGCATAAGGC
The DNA here is from genome assembly GCA_027563885.1 of Erythroxylum longipes. Lineage (NCBI taxonomy): Eukaryota > Viridiplantae > Streptophyta > Magnoliopsida > Malpighiales > Erythroxylaceae > Erythroxylum > Erythroxylum longipes. Next base: position 4,457 of record JAOQMS010043744.1, read on the forward strand.
TATGGATGCTCATACTATAGTTTACCATTTGAGGGAACTATTTGATGAGTAAGCTCGGTCTGAAAGGTTCGAGGCCTCGAGGTTGCTTTTTCATTCAAAGATGGTATAGGATCACCTTCGGTGCAGTATGCGCTGAAGATGAATGGTACATTGAGAGATTAGCCAGTTTGGGTTTCATTATAGATCATGAATTAAGTATAGACTTAATTCTGACTGGTTTGACCTATAGTTATTCACAGTTTTTGCTTAACTATCGGATGAACCAAATATCCACAACGATTCCTAAGCTAATTAATCTACTCAAACAGCTGAGCAAATTGTCAAGAAGGATAGTAAGGCTGTGATGCTAGTGGACTCTGCTTCTGGTTCTCGAAAGAAGAACCAAAAGAAAAAGAAGTCTAAGAAGCTAGTGGGAGGAGTAACCAAGAAGAAGGCGAAGGAGAAAACACCAAAGGGGATACACTTCCATTGCAACACAGAAGGACATTGGAAGAGGAACTGCAAAGCTTATCTGGAGTCACTGGAGTAGAAGAAGGCATTAAATCCCTCAAGAAGGGATAGATGGACCTACGTGTGGGAAATGGAGCAAGAGTTGCCGTATTAGCTATAGGGACATATGTATTGTATCTTCCTAGTGGGCTAGAGTTAATTTTGGAAAATTGCTATTATGTACCCATTATGACTAAAAACATTGTATCTGTTTCATGTCTTAATAAAGCGGGATTTTATTTAACTTTTTCAAGAAATGGTTGTTCAATTAAGTTGAAGGAAATGTTGTATGGCATTACTATATTATGCAATGGAATTTACATAGTAGATATGTCCAATCCAATTTTAAATATCAATGATAAGAAAATACAAGAATGAGATAACCTAAAATCATCTTACTTATGGCATTGTCGACTTGGCCATATAAGTGAGAATGGCATGATTAAGCTACACAAGAATGATAGCTTAGGGTTATTTGATTACGAATCATTTGACACATGTGAATCCTACTTGTTAGGCAAGATAACGAAATTACCTTTTAAAGGAAAGGGTGAATGAATGAATTGGTTATTACACATAATACATTTTGATGTATGTGGTCCAATGTCCATTCATGCCAGAGGTGGTTTTATGTACTTCATTACTTTTATCGATGATTATTCATGATATGGGTATTTGTATCAATGAGATACAAGTCTAAAGCATTTGAAATGTTCAAACAATTTAGACATGAAGTAGAGAAGCAACTTGGTAGAAGTATTAAGAAACTTCGATGAAATCGAGGTGGTAAATACTTAAACGAGGAATTTCTAACTTATCTTGGAGATTATGGGATAGTGTCCCAGTGGACTCCACCTTACACACCACAACATAATGGTGTGGCTGAAAGGAGAAATTGAACCTTGTTAGACATGGTAAGGTCAATGATGGGCTTAGCAAATATATCAAAATACTTTTGAGGTTATGCACTTAAGACTACTGTTTATGCGACAAATAGAGTCCCTTCAAAGGCAGTTGAAGTTACTCCATATGAGATATGGACTAACAAAAGGCCTTATCTTTCTCATATGAATGTTTGGGGCTATCCGACTTATATGAAGCGGATTCAATCAGATAAGATTGAAGTGAACTCTGATAAATTTCTATTTATAGGATATCTTAAAGAAACAATTAGATATCAGTTATATAATGCTTTAGAGCAAAAGGTGTTTGTCTCAAAGTATGTTGTCTTTTTAGAGAAAGAATTTCTTTTAAGAGAAGACAGTGGGAGAAAAGTTGAACTTGTTGAAGTTCATGATGCTTAAATCAAACTCAAACCAAATGAAGGGGGGACTAAGAATGGAACAGAAAGCATTTAGCGAGAGGGAAAAGGAAAGAAAGAGAGTATGGAGTTAGGGGCATGCTTAATGGTTCTTTTTTCTTTCTAGCTTTAATGCTCAAGCATTTTTTGGATTGGATAATGCTCTGGTGTTTGATATTCTTTGATTTCGTTTCTCCCAGTAAGATCAATATCACAACCTATGAATAGATGCAAATCAATTGCCTGAACTCAAAATTATTGTTTATGGAGATGAAACAACAGTTGAACCTTCTAACATGCAAAATGTTCATAGGTCAAGTAGGATACACAATGTTCTAAAGAGATATAGATTTCTCATAAGTGAACATAATGATGTATTGCTCATAGAGGATGATGAGCCTACAACCTATGAAGAAGCTCTGAAGAGCTTAGAATCCAAAAAATGGCTTCAAGCCATGAAGTCTGAAATGGATTCCATGTATGAAAATCAAGTATAGACTTTGGTTGAGCCACTTAAAGGGTTAAAACTAATAGGGGCAAGTGGATTTTCAAGAAGAAAATTGACATGAAAGGTAATGTGATTACCTATAAAGCAAGGCTAGTCACTAAAGGTTATCATCGAAGATAAGGAATTGACTATGATGAGACATTTAGCCCCGTAGCTATGCTTAAATCCATTAGAATACTCCTAGCCGTTGCTGCTCATTATAATTATGAAATATGGCAGATGGATGTGAAGATGACTTTCCTAAATGGAAACCTAGTTGAGGATGTATATATGATACAACCTGAGGACTTTGTATCCAGAGATGGCAAAAAAGTATACAACCTTCAGAAATCCATTTATGGATTAAAGCAAGCATCTAGGAATTGGAACATCTGATTTGATTAGATAATCAAAGAGTTTGTTTCTCACAAAATCCTGATGAACCTTGTGTGTACAAGAAGGTTGGTAGGAGTGCTATCATATTCCTTGTGTTATATATGGATGACATATTACTTATAGGAAATGATATCTCAAGTTTGAAATCAGTCAAAGTTTAGTTGTCCCGTAATTTTTCCATGAAGAACCTTGGAGAAGCAACTTATATATTGGAAATAAAGATCTATAAAGATAGATCAAGGAAGTTGCTAGGTCTTTCACAGTCAATGTACATTGACAAAGTGCTAAATAGGTTTAGCATGGAGCAGTCCAAGAGAGGGTTCCTTCCTATGGCTCATGGGATAAAACTTTTGAAATCTATGTGTCCCAAGAACGCAAGATGAGAGGACTCACATGAGTATGATCTCTTATGCTTTGGCAGTAGGATCAATTATAGATGCTATGTTATGTACAAGACCTGATATATTGTATGCTCTAAATGTTACGAGCAGATATTAATCGACTCCTGGAGAGGATCACTGGGTGGTTGTCAAGAATATCCTAAAGTAATTAAGAAGGAAAAAGGATGCATTCTTAATATATAGAAACGGAGATCTCCTAGTGAGTGGGCATATAGATGCTAGTTTTCAATCTGACCAGGATGACTCCAAATCCCAATTAGGTTATGTTTTCACACTGAATGGTGGTGCAGTCAGTTAGAAGATCATTCAACACATATCACATTCAGAAATCAGTCAACTATTTAAACTATACCTATCATATGCATATGCAGTGCTCATGAGACTCACTTTCGTTTATTATTGTTGTGATCGTGTGCCTATAACTGTCCCGTATATATTGTGGATACTGGGCTCATTGATAACGGTCCCGTATCTATTGGGAATACCAGGCTCATTTTACATAGTGAGCCTTTGACTCTTAATCACTTTATGAGCTTTAAGCTCTTTTTCACATTCTTAGCTTTAAGCTCTTTTTCGATGGCTACTCCGGTCACAACAACATTTATGTTTCATGCATTCATGTAATGAAATGCATCATATATATTCAGTCAATTAAAAGTGCTCAAAATCCCATAATCATATTCGCCTTCACATGTCATCGGACCTTACTCCGACATTCAACATTTATGTTAAGAGTACACATATTTCATTCATATTCACATTCACATTTTTCTTTGGAACTTGGTCCGGCATTCAATATTTAAGTTGAGAAAACACATATTTCATCAATTCACATACAAGGAGCACTTTCAATATTTTCACATTTATCAAACTCCTCAGACCATTAATGTCCATAATTATCTCAATCACATTCACATCAGTAATAATTCAATGCAGAAATTGAAAACATAACAAACAATGAAATGAGACCATCTAGGTCGACTCACAGTATGCTCCAGATTAGCATTTGCTTCCAAGATTTGGAAACGTCTGGATGCGGATATTTTATCCGGCACATCAATATTATGTAATACACACGTTGCACACAAATTAATAATTGCACAATTTTAATTATTCATTTATACACAAATGTGCATATAGACTATGTACAATGCATGCTCAATAACAATCCTAGGTATCTTGTCAAATTTCACATTTTATCCACATACTCATTTTATAACTCAATTACTCGTCATTCCATTTTTAGCATTATTAGCTCTCACAGTATCCAACTCTCATTCACTTCTATTTAACACCCATTACTCATTTCCTTTGAATCACAACTACAATCACATGAACCTATACATTTACATTATACACATGTCTTTGGAGCTTTAATACCAACAATTCATTCACTAATGTTATTCTAACAATATATAATCATACAATATCTAAACTCTAAAATTCTCGAAAATTCCAAACCTTCGGGTCTATTTTTCTTGTTCATTCTGACAAAGAAAATTAAGTAATTTGGCAAAACTTTCTTCTAGAAAAGTGTTCCCCATTGTATTAAGTTTGTAATGACACCAATATCGTTCAAGTTGGTTCAGTATTTCAAAAGTTATACTCAAAATACTACAGACTGAGCACATTTGAAACTTTGGCTTGTGCATGATCATGCTGTCAAATTGTACAACTCATATCTCTCAATTCCCATATTCAAAAGTTATGAACTTTATATCAGTTGAAATATAAGAGAATAAAATATGACTTTTGTGAAGAAACCTTTGTCTAATTCGGCATCTATCAATACAATTTATTCAATATAAACTAGATATGATTTCTATCTTAGTTAATGCTATAGCCTCAGTCAAAAGTCAATTTCAAGCAAGATTTTGAAATTCTTAGAGACTGAATTAAAATTAGATTTCTTCATAAAAATTGTATCCCTATGTCTCTATTTTACTTAAAATTAAAAATAATCCCAATTAGATAACTACAGATCAAGATATCGTTAGAATACCGAAGCATGTTTAAGCTGTGTAGGAAAGTTGGCCGCGACGAAGCCTGAAGTTAGCCGCTAGGAACTTGTCCAAGTTGGCTGTGTCTAAACAAGGAGTTGGCCACGGAAAACTTTCGCAAAAAGTAGTAAATAGGACTTAAATTTTACATCTAACCTACCGTGTACCTGGATCACCTTTTCTACTTCATTTCCTCTTCATTCTCCACTCTATTTTAACTCAATATCATCCATAAACAAATTGTAGTCCATGATTGATCATGAACACTAATAACAGAACATACACATATATACACATTCATCATCAACTTCCTACACATATTCAACTTCATTTTCACTTTAATTTCACTTCTAACTATCATCAAACATGCTTCATTTATGAAGCCATGAAGAGTAATAGGTTACTTACTTGATTTACCCAAGGTTTCTTCAAAAGTCTCCAAAAACCCTAGCTCCTTCATGATCCACGAAAATCAACTTTCAAGTTGAAATAGGTTGGGTCTTTTAGCAGCAAGAAGAGGGAGGCAATGAATCTTGAAGAAGCAAGGTGAAAGAGTTGAACAAAAGTCAACATGGTGAGGGTGAGAGTGGATGTCGTGGGTGAAGGAGAGGAATGGAGAAGATGAAGAAAAGAAGAAGTTGGGTAAAATGAAGCATGTGTCGTTTTTGGAAAGTGAAAGACCAAAGTATGGTCTTTCATTTAATAAAAAAGTGACTTAATAAGTGGTGTGGCAAGTGTCACTTGCCACATGTCACTCTCTCAAGGTCTCTTCTTGATCTTTTAATAAGCTAGTCCATTTGCCTCCAATTTTTAACCCAAGTTTCTCCTAACTTTCAATGATACTTGCCATTAAATGTCAAAGTAATTTATAAAAATTTCCACTGTCATTTGAAATTTGTTGCTAGTGCCATTCATTAATTGTCCTGCCACTTGGCATTTTTCCCAATCCATAATTACCCAAAAATTCAGGAATTTTCTAATTTTACCAAAATTTCTAAATCACTAATTTAATACACCAATTAAATGTTCAAAACACAAAATCCATGATTCACATTATAATCAAATTAAACCAATCATTTATACTCGGAATGTCAATGAATACATGTACAATCATTTTAATGTGCAAAAATTCAAATTCACGTGTGTGTGTGCTAACATTATACATGAGTATGAGATGCATTTTTCTTAATCTCTCATTGATCTCACATGTACCATATTATAGGGAACCTTTAGTATGGAAATGGAGCGTTACATTTCTTCCCCCTCTTAATAAATTTTGTCCTCTAAATTCTTATCTGACTTATCAAGAGGCAGGGGTATGTTTCCTCATATGCTCCTCCGTTTCCCTTTTAACTTCATCACTCAAGTAGTTTCTTTCAATTAACTATAGTCAATGGAATCAATCAATCCTTCAATTTCTTATTCCGATACCATACTATCTTTATTGTTTCCTCAATATTTTTCACTTCCTGATTCGATAACACCAATATCAAATTATGCTAATATTTCTTAGCATACTCATATATGACACATTATGAATCAATAGAAACTCATATGTTAATGGTCCTATGCTTTCTATAACATCATGTGGACCAATATTGTAACATTCCATCTCCTATACATACGGCTAAAACACATAATTGTGAGACACTTATACGATTGTATATGCTTTCATTTGGCATTATCGGGTAAGTAGGACAAATTGTAATTATGACAAATGGTAAGTCATTGTTTAAGTTAGGAAGGCTCCATTACAGATTGTAATTATGATAAATGGTGAGTCAGAGGAGACAAATAGTA
>JAOQMS010043745.1:0-11325 GCA_027563885.1 Erythroxylum longipes
AAAATTTTAGTGATAATTGGAATAAAAAGATGAGAGTTATGGGACTAGTTCAATAAGAACTTAGTTAAAGCCTTAGATGTTAGATAAGTGACAAGTGCCACTTGTCTAGCTCAAATTTCATTATACAATTACATTTTAAATGACCAAGTCACTTTTCTTCTATCTTTGAAAGACCAAGTCATTCTTTTTTGTCTTGTCTTATTTCCTTCTTTGTGGCTTTCTTCTCTAAGCTTCATCTTCTTCACGGTTTTCTCACCAAATTTACACCTTGCTTCCATCAATCTTTTACTACTCCCATTTTGTTGTCTCTTTCTTTTGCTACAAGAAAACATAACCCAATCCACCTTCAAGATGATGTATATGGGTTGCATGAGAATTAGGGCTTCTTAGAGATTTTGAAGAAAATGAAGTTTTAACAAGTTATGCTTCAAATATCATGGGTATGGTTAAATGAAGCTAGAATGATGAGTAAATTAAGAGTGATGACTTGATTTTTTTTTTTGCAATGTGTATGTATATGTTGTGGGTGATGGATAGTTGATGTAAATGTCTTGCTTTTGTATAAGTATGATGAGTAATAATTCATAAATTGTTTTAGAGATGTTTTAAAGGTAGAATGATCATCATAACGGTGTTAGGATGAGTGCAGAAAATTGATAATGAATGGTATATGCATATGTTCTGTTTTGAGTTAATGATCAAATATAGATGATGAATTGGTTTTTGAATGATATTGAGTTGAAATGGAGTTAACAATGAAGAGTAATGAAGTAGGAAAAGTGATCTTTATACAAGTTGTGTTAGGTGTAAAATCTGGAAAGTTGGAAGATGAGTGCTGGAAAATGTAGTAACAACATATTCACTGATTATGCTTTTGTGTTTTACCCATAACTTGATCTGTAGTTATCCAAATGAGATGATTCTTGATCTGGATTAAACTAGAGACATAAGTATACATTTTTCATGAAAACATTGAATTTAAATTCTGTCCTTAAGAGTCTCAAAATTTAAAATGAAATTAAGAACTGCTGTAGTAAATTGGTGCATGAATGTATATGTTTGTGTTCTGCTTTGAGAGTATGAGAATATGTTCTACTTTGAGTGTTTTGAAGAGGTGTAAGATGATGTTCTGATATGGTAAAGTGATTTAAAATGAAAGTTCGAGAAGAAAAATGAAGAATGTGTAGGGAATAAATATGCAAAAAATTGAAAGTGCAGAAAACATGAAGGACATGCTTGAATTTTTCTGTTTTCATGTTTGACTTTTAATCTGGGATTTTGGCTTTGTTTGTGGATTATTTGAGTTAAATGGAAGTCAAAAATGGGGTAGATATAAATTAGAAATGTTAGATTGAGAAAAAGAAAAGAAGAAAATGAACAAAATGCAGAAAAATGAAGGAAATTGCAGGAAATGAATAACATGCATGGAGAATTTTCTAGTTTTTGATATTTGCTGTTAATTATGGTTTTTAATTTGTTTAAGAATGTGTTGAGCTGAATGGGAGTTGAAATGAAAATGGGGAATGTATAAAAAATTAAAGTGCAGAAAAATGAAAGATGAAAACTCAAAAATGAAGATGATGCATGAATATGTGATGTTTTTTATATTTAGTGTTAATTATGGTTTTTAATTTGTCTACGAATGTGTTGATTTAAATGGGATTTGAACCAATAGATTCAAAACCATTGTTCTACATCTCCACCAAAAATTATGATTTTCTGAAATCATTTGGGAGAGATTGAGTGATAAATTTGGGACGAAAATGATGAACAGTTCTGAAAAATTTATGAATGAAGTATTTTCATTAAACATTCTTCGGTATTTTGGCAATATCTTGATTTGTATTTATCCAAAAGGAATGATTCTTAATTTATATTAAATTAGAGACATAGGGATACAATTTTTCTAAAGAAGATGAATTTTAGTTCTATCTTTAGAATTCCAGAATCTGACTTGAAATTTGGTACAGAATGTTGTTGCAGTTGAAGAATAGTCCTAATTATTTGGAGTATAATGTTTGGAATACTGAACCAAATTGAATGATCATGGGGTCATTAGAAAATTAAGACAATAGGGAACATTTTTCTAGAAGAAAGCATTGCCAAATTACTTCATTTTCATTTTTAGATTGATCATGTACAGTAAACCCGAAGGTATGTTTCATGAAAAATCTAAATTGACGAAATAAGTTATAAATTTTGATTTTTATGGTTTTATTGAGGTATAAACCATAAGTATAAATGATACTTATGTCAGTTTTGAAATATGAATGTTTACATAACAAGAATAATAGAGCGATACCTGGGATTGTCATGAACATGGATTGTGCATTTTCATATACATACTTGTACATTAACAAACACTTATAATTGTGAAAAAGTGTGATATGTGTATATTGCTTGATATAGAGGAGCAATAGGAACGTCAAAATCCAACATTGCCAGAAATTCGAGAGAATAACTTCGGGAGCAATCGGTGAGTAAGCTAGATGGTTTCATGCAATTAATTTTTTACTTTAGAATATGTTTTGAATGATGGTGTGAATGTGATTTGATTACGTTGATGCCGGACAAAGACAGTTTAAGACTTGATGCATGAACGTGTTGTTAAAGTGCTACTTGTATGTGAATGTGATGAACTAAATGCTTCTTAAGATGATTGATTGATTATGAGAGATGCATTCCATACATGAATACATGATCAGATAATGAGAGTTGTGACCTGAGTAGCCACTAAAAATGAGCTTAAAGATCCAAATGTGATTAAGAGCTAAAGGCTCACTATGTAAAATGAGCCATGTATCCCCAAAGGATAAGGGACAACATAAATGAGACCGGTGTCCACAATTGATACGGGATAGTTTAGGCACTAGGTCATAACAACATAATAATTGAAAAAGAGTCACATAAGCATTTCATAAACATTTTAATAAGTATGTTTCATTGTTTGAAATGCAAAATTGTCTTACCCTCAAGTGAGAATATGATATGTGATAATTTATGCAAAATGAAAATATGTGAATTGTATGTTATACGTGTGATATGTTGCATGAATAGAGTGAACCATCGATGTTGGTTCCCTTATTGAGTTTGCAAAACTCACCAAAATTGCAATGTTGATTTTTTAGGTCCGAGAGATGACTTTAGCTAATAAGAGATGCTACAAGGAATAGTCTTGTACTTTTAGGAAAAAAGAAGAAATGGATTGAAGGTCGGTCAGCTGAGATTGGAAGATTATATAGATCTTTTTGTGTATTTCCTCTTTCATGTAGTGTATTTTGTTTTGGGATATGATGATGTTCATATTCGAACGATATTGAAAGCTGTCAATGTAAATATTTGGTTTTATAAAATGAAAAGAGAAATTTGGGTTTTAAAATATGGTGTTTTTCATTGTGATGTCTAATAAGAAAATACAGAATGATGATGTCATGTTAAGTGAATGTTGTGATTGAACGTAGCGCACCATTATCATAGGTTATACACTAGAATGTCCTCAGGTTGTTCCGGTATGTATCCTATGGTAATAGGGCACTACATTGGGTGGTATCAGAGTATGTTTTGCATCCATAGGGACATATAGGAATTTTAAGAATGAAATATTATGAGAAATGCAGATAATGATTGAAGTTATTGTTTATTATAGGTCATTCGCTATAGGTGATCAAGTGGGGCAATCAGCTGACCTAGGATCTGTAGGAGACAGTAGAGAGTCTTCGGTACCTCGACCTGAGGAAATGCCTCCTAGAGTTCCCAAGAGAAGGGAGAGGAGGTATGATAGGCTGCAGAAGCAGAGGGATATGGACTTCTACAGAAGTACAGACCCTGCGGAGGCCGAGGGATGGCTAGAGAGGATGGAGAGAGTTTTTAATTATATGGACTACGAGCTGAACGAGAAGGTCGACTATGTAGTATCTTTACTACAAGGCCCAGCTTACCAGTGATGGAAGACTGTTCCAGGTAGTATCACCAGGCCTTGCAACCTGAAGTGGGAAGACTTCCTGAGGGTCTTCAAGAAGAACTACATGCCCAAGGTCTACTTGGACAGGAAGATGAAAGAGTTCCTAGATATGAAGCAGGGTAGGATGTCAGTAGTATGAGATCAGGTTCAATGAGTTGATGGGATATGCTACTGCTTTGATTCCTATTTAAGAAGACAAGTGTAGTAGATTCAAAGATGGACTAAACATGAAGAACAGGACAAGACTTGCGATCTCCAACCTGAGTAGTTTCACTGAGTTGAGAGCTGCTTCAATCAGAATTAAGCAGCTACTAAGAGAGGGACAAGCAGAGTCTGGGCAAAGGTCCAGATTGAAGAGGTCTGGTGAGATTCAGAGTGGTTCTAGCAGAAGATTCAGTAAGTGCCAGAACTGAGTTTTCAGACCACCGGCTGGATCAAAACAGTCGAGATTCAGACAGAGGGGTGGTTTTGTACAGTCTAGCAGTAGAAGAGGTACAGCGCAGAGTCAGTTACCCTCTTGTGAGCACTGTGGGAAGAGGCACGGTGGTGAGTAATGGAGATTGTATGGAGCTTGCCTTAGATGCAGCTCCTTTGACCACTAGATTAGAGATTATCCTGCTACTATGGGAACTCAGTCTGGTATGAGTAGGAAATCTGGAAGTGAAGCTACAATCCAACAGAGTCAAAGTAGTGGGATTGGATAGAGAGGTCGTGGGAGAGGCAGAGTGAACTCTGGTAGTCCTGTCAGGACTGAGGTGTGGAGCAACCGATTGCAGTCTCAGGCTCGAGTGTATGCCATGACTAGGTAGGAGGCTCAGGACTCTCCGGATGTCGTTACAGGTGCACTATTTATTTATGATCATGAAGCATTTGCATTGCTAGATCCAGTATCTACGCATTCCTTTATCGATCCGCATCTGGCATCTGGGCTACATTGTGATAAATACTTATTACAGTATAGATTAGAGGTGAGTACACCAATAGGTAGTAGTACTACAGTTATATGAGAGATTTGTAAAAGATGCTTGATTCGGATTGACCAAGTAAAATTGGAGGTAGACTTGATTATACTACAACTAAGAGTGATAGATATTATCCTAGGCATGGATTGGCTCACTACTCATAGGGCTATCATGAATTGCTATAACAAAGAGGTAATACTAGAATCTCCTCGTCAGCTAAGAGCAGTTTTCAGAGGAATAAGTCAAGTAGTACTAGCCAGGTTGATATCATTTATTAGTGCATTGAGGATGATGCAAGGTGTATGTGAGGCCTATTTGGCCCACGTCATTGATACTTGAGTTGAGCAGAATGTGCAGGACGTTTTCGTGGTTAGGGAATTTCTGGATGTGTTTCCCGCCGAGCTATCTAGGTTACCTCCAGATCAGGAAACAGAGTTTACAATTGACTTAGTTCCAGGTGCTGCTCATATATCCATTCCTCCACATAGGATGGCACCTAAGGACTTAAAGGAGTTGAAGGATGAACTACAAAAGTTACTAGAAAAGGGTTTCATTAGACCCAGTATTTTGCATTGGGGAGCTCTAATTTTGTTTGTAAAGAAGAAAGATGGGACTTTGAGGTTATGCATCAATTATAAGCAACACAATCAGGTGACAGTGAAGAATAAGTACCCGTTGCCTAGAATTGATGATTTGCTTGATCAGTCGCAGGGAGCTCAAGTATTCACTAAGCTGGATTTGAGATCGGGGTACTATCACTTAAAGATAGTAGAGGCTGATGTACCTAAAACTGCATTCAGGAGCAGGTATGGGCACTTCGAGTTTTTAGTAATGCCGTTTGGGTTAACTAATGCCCCAGTAACATTTATGTCCTTAATGAATAAGGTGTTTCAGCTCTACCTGGACCGCTTTGTGATAATGTTTATCGATGATGTTTTGGTGTATTTAAAGAATAGAGAAGAACATGATAGACATTTGAAGGTAGTACTGCAGATTATGAGGGAAAAATAGTTGTATGCCAAATTCAGTAAGTGTGAATTTTGGCCGGATCAAGTAGTGTTTCTGGGACATACAGTGACTGGATAAGGCATACAGGTAGATCCAAAGAAGATAGAGGTAGTGTTGAATTGGGAAGCTCCGAGAAATATATTGAAACTCTGAAGCTTCCTAGGATTAGTCGGATATTACCAAAGGTTTATCGAGGGGTTTTCTTTGATCTCAACCCCTCTGATAAATCTTCTGAGGAAAAATGTAGTGTTTAGATGGAATGAAGAATGTCAGAAGAGCTTTGAGGAGCTAAAGCGTCGGTTGACTAGGGAACCAATATTGACTATTCCATCAGGGACCAGAGGATATGTGGTATATAGTGATGCTTCGCATCAAGGATTGAGATGTGTATTAACGTAGTATGGCAAGGTGATCGCCTATGCAACGAGACAATTAAGGTCTCACAAGATTAACTATCCTGTACGTGATTTACAGCTTGCTTCAGTTGTTTTTTCTCTAAAGATATGGAGACACTATCTATATCGAGAGGCATTCCAGATTTATACATATTATAAGAGTTTGAAGTATCTGTTGAGTCAAAAGGAGTTGAACATGAGACAAAGAAGATGGATTGAGTTATTAAAGGATTATGACTGCACGCTTGAGTACCACCCGGGGAAAGCTAATGTGGTGGCTGATGCTTTGAGCAGGAAGTCTGATACTAGTACCGCTTAGATTTAGTTATCATGGTTACCAAACTTGATTCATTTACGAGCTCTGAATGTGGAATTGAATCTGGAGGAAGATGAGGCATTGATTGCCACACTAAAGTTGAGACTGATGTTATAAGGTAGAATTAGAAAAGTCCAGAGGAAAGATCCTAATATGGTGAAGCTTGTAGAGAAAGTAAAGATGAGTCCGGATTCCGAGTTTGAGTTGAGGGATGAGACATTGTGGTTGAAATAGAGGCTGTGTGTGCCTAATATGGATAATATGAGGAAGGAAATTCTAGAGGAAGCTCATATGGCCACCTATGCTATGCGTCCTGGTACTACCAAGATGTATAACACGTTGAAGCAGCATTTCTAGTGGCCCAGAATGATGAAACAAGTGGTGGAGTATGTTTCTAAGTGTATGATATGCCAATAAGTTAAGGATAAGCATCAAGCTCTAGTAGGGAAGCTACATTCGTTGCCTATTCCAAAGTGGAAATGGAAACAAATTACTATGGACTTCATTATGGGATTGCCTAAGACTTCGAGGCAGAACGATGCTATAAGGGTTGTAGTGGACCGATTGACTAAGTCAGCCCATTTCTTACCAATGAGAGACAATAACTCACTAGATCAGTTGACCCGAAGATATATGAATGAAGTGGTTAGACTGTATGGGATTCAAGTGTCCATTGTATCAAACAGGGATCCCAGATTTACTTTGAGATTCTGGAAGATCTTGCAGTCTGCTATGGGTACCAAGTTGAACTTTAGTACTGCATTTCATCCTTAAACAGATGGATAGAGTGAGAAGACAATCAAGAGTGTTAAGGATATGCTTAGAGCATGTGTATTAGAGTTTCAAGGAGCTTTTGATCAATATATAACACTGATAGAGTTTGCTTATAACAACCATTATCACAGTAGTATCGGAATGGCACCATATGAGGCATTATATGGAAGAAAGTGTCGATCGCCTTTATATTAGGATGAAGAGGGCTTGAGAATGGTTGAAGGCCTAGAATTGATACAAGATACTGTGGATAAGGTGAAATTGATCTAAAGCTAAATTAAAGTGGCTCAAGATAGACAGAAGAGTTCTATGGATTAACATCAAAGGGACATGGAATACAGTGTGGGAGATAGTGTATTTCTGAGAGTGTCAACTTGGAGAGGAGTTTTGAGATTCGGTAAAAGGGGCAAGTTGATTCCAAAGTACATTGGTCCTTATGAAATCATTGAGAGGATAGGACCTTTGGCATATAAGTTAGCTCTACCGAATGAGATGTCACAATTACATAATGTGTTTCATGTGAGTATACTCCAATGATACTGATCGGATCCGACACATGTGATACCGGCATAAGAGGATGAGGTTGCTAGTAACTTAAGCTATGTTGAGGAGCCAATCAAGATAGTGGGATCTCAGATCAAGCAGTTGAGGAACCGAGTCATTCCATTGGTGAAAGTCTTTTGGAGGAATCACTCAACTGAGGAAGCAACTTGGGAAACAGAGGAGCATATGAGGAGGCAATATCCCCACCTGTTCAAATAATCAGGTAAGAATTTTGAGGATGAAATTTCTTTTAAGGAGGGGGGAATTGTAACATCCCATTACCCACGTTGAGGCTAGAACTGTATATATATGACAGATTACAAAATGCATTTCATGCTTATGCATCATATGACATGCACATACACGTGAATATTGAATTTTTCACATGAAAATAATTGTACATGCATTCATTGACATTTTTAGGTATAATTGATTTATATATGTGAAATGTGATATTTATTGATAACTGTGGGTTTTATATATTAAAAATTGTTTTGGAGAGTGTATTTATTAATTTAGAATTTTTGAAGAAATTTTGGAGATGACTTTAGAATTTGTGAGCTAATGATATTGAAAATTTTAGGGATAATTGGAATAAAAAATGAGAGTTATAGGACTAGTTTAATAAGAACTTAGTTAAAGCCTTAGAAGTTAGATAAGTGACAAGTGTCACCTGTCTAGTTCAAGTTTCATTATACAATTACATTTTAAATGACCATGTCATGTTTCTTCATCTTTGAAAGACCAAGTCATGCTTTTTTGTCTTATCTTATTTCCTTCTTAATGGCTTTCTTCTCTAAGCTTCATCTTCTTCACGGTTTTCTCACCAAAGTTACACCTTGCTTCCATCTATCTTTTACTACTCCCATTTTGTTGTCTCTTTCTTTTGCTACAAGAAAACCTAACCAAATCCACCTTCAAGATGATGTATGTGGATTGCATGAGAATTAGGGCTTCTTGGAGTTTGTGAAGAATTGAATTTGTAACAAGTAAGTTATGTTTTAAATATCATGGGTATGGTTAAATGAAGCTAGACTGATGAGTAAATTGGACTTGATTTTTTTTTTGCAATGTGTATGTATATGTTGTGCGTGATGGATTGTTTATGTAAATATCTTGCATTTGTATATGTATGATGAGTAATAATTCATAAATTGTTTTAGAGATGTTTTAGAGGTAGAATGATCATCATAATGGTGTTAGGATGAGTGCAGAAAATTGATAATGAATGGTATATGCACATGTTCTGTTTTGAGTTAATGATCAAATATAGATCATGAATTGGTTTGTGAATGGTATTGAGTTCAAATGGAGTTAAGAATAAAGAGTAATGAATTAGGAAAAGTGATCTTTGGACAAGTTGTGTTAGGTGTAAAATCTGGAAAATTAGAAAATGATTGCTAGAAAATGTAGCAGTAACATGTTCACTGATTATGCTTTTGTGTTTTACCCATAACTTAATTTGTAGTTATCCAAATGAGATGATTCTTGATATGGATTA
This sequence comes from Erythroxylum longipes, assembly GCA_027563885.1. Lineage (NCBI taxonomy): Eukaryota > Viridiplantae > Streptophyta > Magnoliopsida > Malpighiales > Erythroxylaceae > Erythroxylum > Erythroxylum longipes. Next base: position 9,461 of record JAOQMS010043745.1, read on the forward strand.
AATTAGAGACATAAGGCTACATTTTTCATGCGGACATAGAATTTAAATTCTGTCCTTAAGAGTCTTAAAATTTAATATGAAATTGAGAACTGGTGTAGCAAATTAGTGGATGAATGTATATGTTTGTGTTATGTTTTGAGAGTATGAGAATATGTTCTATTTTGATTGTTTTTAGACATGTTTTAAAATGGGTTTAGATTTGAGGAAGAGGAGAAAGATGATGTTCTGATATGGGAAAGTGATTTAAAATGAAGTTTGAGAAGAAAAATGAAGAATGTGTAGGGAATAAAAATGTAGAAAAATAAAAGTGCAGAAAACGTGAAGAACATGCATGAATTTTTATGTTTTAATGTTTGAGTTTTAATTTGGGATTTTGGCTTTGTTTGTGGATAATTTTAGTTAAATGGAAGTCATAAATGGGGTAGATATAAATTGGAAATGTTATATTGAGAAAAAGGAAAGAAGAAGATGAACAAAATGCAGAAAAATGAAGGAAAGTGGAGGAAATGAAGAACATGCGTGGAGAATTTTCTGGTTTTTGATATTTGATGTTAATTATGGTTTTTAATTTGTTTAAGAATGTATTGAGCTGAATGGGAGTTGAAATGGTGAAATGAAAATGGGGAATGTACAAAAAATTAAGGTGCAGAAAAATGAAAGATGAAAACACGGAAATGAAGATGTATGAATATGTGATTTTTTTATATATTTGGTGTTAATTATGGTTTTTAATTTGTTTAAGAATATGTTGAGCTGAATGGGATTTGAATGAACAGATTCGTAGCACATTGTTCTACATCTCCACTAGAAATTATGATCTTCTGAAATCAATTGGGAGAGATTGAGTGATAAATTTGGGAAGAAAACGAAGAACAGTTTTGGAAAATTTATGAATGGAGTATTTTCATTAAACATGCTTCAGTATTTTGGCAATATATTGATCTGTATTTATCCAAAAGGAATGATTATTGATTTAAATTAAACTAAAGGCATAGGGATATAATTTTTCTGAAGAAGTCGAATTATAATTCTATCTCTAGAATTCTAGAATCCGACTTGAAGTTTGGTACAAAATACCATTACAGTTGAAGAATAGTAAAAATTATTTGGAGTATAACTTTTGGAATACTGATCCAAATTGAATGATCTTGATGTCATTAGGAAATTAAGACAATGGGTAACATTTTTTTAGAAGAAAGTATTGCCAAATTACTTCATTTTCATTGTCAGATTGATCATGTACAGTAGATCTGAAGATATGTTTCAGGAAAAATCTGAATTGACGAAATGAGTTATGAATTTTGATTTTTATGGTTTTATTGAGATATAAACCATAAGTATAAATAATACTTATCTGAGTTTGGAAATATGAATGTTTACATGACGAAAATAATAGAGCGATACGTGGGATTGTCATGAACATGCATTGTGCATTTTCATATACATATATGTGCATTAACAAACACTTATAATTGTGAAAATGTGTGATATGTGCATATTGCTTGATATAGAGGAGCAATTGGAACATCAACATTCAGACGTTGCCAGAACTTCAAGGCAATAGCTTCTGGAGCAATCGGTGAGTAACCTAGATGGTTTCATGCAATTAATTGCTTGCTTTAGAATATGTTTTAAATGATGATATGAATGTGATTTGATTACGTTGATGCCGAAAAATTAATGTCTGAGACTTGATGCATGAGGGTGATATTGAAGTGCTACTTATATGTGAATGTGACGAACTAAATGCTTCTTGACATGATTGATTGTTTATGGGAGATGCATTCCATATATGAATGCATGATCAGATAATGAGAGTTGTGACCTGAGTAGCCACCGAAAACAAGCTTAAAGCTCCAAATGTG